>BMAO01015867.1:0-80281 GCA_019973975.1 Trichonephila clavata
TATATATGGCCATTTTGTTTGTATTATCTCCCAAGGTGCTTCGTAAATAATTTTTAACACGTTTTGAAATTGAAAGAGATCTCTAACCTTATAAATTCTACATTGGTACATGTCGGTCTACCCAAGGCCTCTTAAAACTCGATAAATTTCTAGTGCGGGGGGAATTCATTGTATCTATGTTTTCTTTTAAAAATAGCAAAAACTAATCCAATTAATATCATCATAATTAAAAGATTCAATATTGTCTTTTGTAAGTTTTCTTTAGTTTTTGTGTGGCTTTCTTCTTAATTTAAAATGATAATCTCTCGTCACAAAATACAGTGAAATGTGTTATAAACAGTTCCCTAGATTTCAGGTCTTCGTGATAGTTCTGCTGCAGCCCTTTCATATAGGATATAGTGGCCGCGGTGGCCGAGTGGTCTAGGCATCGGATCATGGCTAGCGTGTCAGGAGATCGATCCTAGTACCACCAAAGACCCGCCGTGTAGGGGTACGCTGCACGTTAAATCTGTCGAGAGTTCAAACGTCCTCCCGTTGGTGTGGTGTGGTAGTTAGGAGAGGTGGGTGCCAGCTCAGGTGTTGTCCGCGTCACTTGACCATGGTTCAAAATTACGCGGACCGTCGCCAAAAGCCCTCTTGATGCTAACCAGTGCGACGTTAATATTCTCTCACTCTTCATATAGGATATAATATGAATTTCCTTTGAAGTTTTCTTTCTTTCAAGATTTCACATAACCAACTTTTTTACTTTTACTGAAAATAATTTTTCTCTTTTATTATCTTCGAGCCGTTCCAGCTTCCTCCTCAAACGAGAGTCCTGATAAATCAATTACTCCTAGTTCTCTTTTTTTCAAATTCATTTATGAAATTTTGGATATAATTTTCTAGAGATTTTAACAGACTAGATCTTTTAAATAACTGTCACTCAACTTATTACAATGATTTGCTAATAGCATTTATTATTTGGGGTAGGGTATTCCTAATTATTTTCATTAAGGAAATTTCATATATGTCCATCTGTTTCAAAAGAAAATTTGCCTCCAGTATTGTGGTGTTTTTTTCCTCATTCGAATCACAGATTTCAGCCAATGTTCCTTTTATTACTCTTTACCTTGCTATTAAGGTCTAAATTCAACTAGCTTGAAATAGTTTGCTTTGAATTAAACAAACCTTTTATCACATAGCTTCATTTTTTGTTTCATTTAACTTCATTAGTAAAATACACTAATGGAATTAAAAATCCCTACACCAAGAAGGAGTTATGCTATATCATAAAAATTTGGTAGGCATACACATCAGAAATATGACTTTGATTCAAATTTCAAGGTAGGAGCATAAGTGTAGCGCTAGTTGCTCCACTTTGGATGTGAATCATGTGTACTTTAAATGTGCGCTATAAAGTTCGTGGGGTAATTTATCATTGAGATTTGACGTAGTGAGTTGATGTTAGTCCAGCAAAACTTTACGAAGTCGATGAAGCTATTGTCAACAGATCACTGAGTTTGAACGAGGTTGTATAATATAGCTTAAAAATGGAAGATTTTCTTTCCACGATATTGCAGAAAGACTTGTTAGGAATGCGTCCATTATGCATGATTTTCGGCAGTAGTGGTCTGGAAAAAACACTATCTCAAAAACTATGGTCCCACCACGCACACATCACCACTGACAAAAAAGACCACCATACTTACCACAAGGTTGGAAAGCATCTTAGTTCATCTACGGCAGAAATTACAGTTTTTTTTTTCGGCATCAGACTGACACAATGAACTGTAAAAAATCAATGGATCAACAAATTATACAGAATTAGCTCCCTGGCAGACCTTTTATAGCGTTCATACCATTAGTTACAAATCAAGATACCTGCGACTTCAGTTATGTCATGCTAGAGATCATTGAAGAGTGAAATGACGATGTGTTGTGTTCTATGGTGAAAGCTGTTTCTATCTTGGAGCCAATGATGCAGTGGCGTAACGAAGAATATTAGACCCACCTTGTACAGTCACGTTTTGGGCCCCAAGCCATACTTGTCTTTAGTCAGACTTTGGGTCCCACATAATCCTGCCCACCTCCCCAATGTGGGGGTTGTGTCAATGTACTTTTAGCCACTGCAGTGTTGGCTGTATATTAATCGGAAGAAGGCTATATCAGCGCTGATCCGCTTATGAACAACCTTTCCGTGGCCTAAACACATTGGACCGGCACCTAGACTTATGGTATGGTGAGTCAATTTTCTTTGATTGCTGAAACATTCTCGAGTTTAATTCATGCATTCTAAATGCAAACTTCTACATCCGTCTGGTGATACAAATTGTTGCATTGCCATTTAAAAGCTTCATTCAAGGGGTTTTTTTTAACAGGATAGCGAGCGCACTCCTTCCCTGTTGTACAATGGTGGCAAAAAGTCCTGAACACACTCATTTTTAGCGTAATTTTTGTGTTTGACTTCATTTTTCTTTGTGTAATTATTGCACTATCTTAAATATTGTTATTGATTTTAATGTATTTTTTCATGCCAATTTCAAATCTGTTTGTAGATGTCATGTAAAGTAAATAGTTTCATTGATATGTTGAAAAACCCTTGACAAGAAAGCAGAAGGTCACTGTAAGAATGAGTGAGTGTATTTTCCACCAATGAAATGCTCCGTTATTTCAACCAATCAGAGAGCAGTAGAGATAAAGGGTTGAAAGAAAAAGGTGAAACGTGGTTTATTGTATTGAACGCAGTTGTGTGTGCTTGTGGAAAATAGTGTATTGAAAGCAATTTGAAGTGCATTTATGGAAAATATTGGAATTATGGTAAATTTTCATATCTGCCTGAGAATAAAGGTACACAATAATACATTTGAACAAAGAAGGTTATTCTATGCGCCAAATTGCTGCTAAAATACCATGTGGCCTTTCTACTGATGTGAAAACTTTGAAAAGATTTTCTGAAGCAAATTTTATTGCGGACAGGGGGCGATCAGGACGACCAAGAAAAACATATTTGCGTGAAGACAGGTTATTGCACATAATTTCACTTTCAAGCAGAAAGCTTAATTCCTCGCAAATTTTGAAACAATGGACTTTGACATCAAATATGAGTGTGTGCCTAAGAATTGTTAGAGGAAGACTGCTGGAAATTGGGTTACGAGGCTGTAAAGCGCGCCCAAAACCATTACTGATAGAATTTCAACGCAAGACGCAATTGACGTGGCAAGGGAACATTCATTATGGACTATTAAAGACTAGGAAAAGGTAATATTTAGTGACGAGAGTCAGTTTCGTATTTCTGGCAACCAAAGTAGTGCCTATGTAAGACGACGCACTCATGAGGAATTCAGCCCTCAGTGTCTGAAGCCCACAGTAAAGTACCCGACAAAAGTGATGGTATGGGGTCTTCTCATGGTGTTGGAAGACTTCACATCGTTAGCAGAACAGTGAAAGCCATGGATTACATAGAAATTCTACAAAATAAATTGCTACCAACTGCGAGAGATCTTTTTGGGAATCAGTCATGGATTTTTCAGGATGATAACGCCCCTTGTTAACGTGCAAATGTAGTCCAGAAATGGTTGAAAGAGCATACTCTGAATAGAATGAACATGCGAGGACAGTCTCCTGACCTTAATCCGATAGAAAACTTATGGTTTAAAATTGGTTATGAAATTCAAAGAAAAAACCTTCAAACAAACGTGAATTAATTGAAGCTTTAATATTTTCCTTCAACCATATTGTCACGAAAGATCTTCTTTTGAAATTGGTGCATTCCATGCCAAAAAGACGTAGAGCCGTAATTAAAGCAAACGGCTGGCCGTAAAATATTGATTTTCTAACATGTGACAACAATGTAATTTTCAAAATGCTTGTTAAATATACCGTATTTGTCAATTTTCGTGTTATTTTTCTTTGCATGTTATGATATTCTATATTGTTTTATTCTGCACATATTTCACTTTATTGTGTTCAAGCAGCTTTACTACAAAAAATATTTTAGTCATTAAGAAACTAGTAGTAGATTTGAAATCAGCATAAAAAATACATTAAAATCAAAAACAATTTAAGATAGTGCGATAATTTACAACGAAAAATGAAGTCAAACACAAAAATTACGCTAAAAATTGAGTGTGTTCAGGTATTTTTGACACCACTGTAATTCAACATTGTCTATAGAGTGTCAAAGTGTTGACCTACTAGATTACCAGATATTTCTCCAATCAATAGCGAATGGGATTTCATTGCAAGACAGCGTGATACACAACCTAAATTAAGCAACCTTATATTGAGCAACAGGCAAGGAATTCCATCCCACAAACTGGTATGAGGTACGGATGTACATGCACATTGTGTTTCCATTCTCACATTTAAAATTCTGGCGGTTATACCGGTTTTTAATATACCATCATTTCACATTTGAAATGGCTCTCCCCACGCCTACAATAACCTAGGATCTTGAAACGTTAATCAAGTAAATATGCTACCTAGAAAAATGCATTGCCGAAGTTTGATTAGTCTACAATAATTTTTTTCGGTGTTGGGATCTTTCCTCTCATCCGTATAAGAGGTATTCGAGAGTAAATAAGCACAGCCGAGAACTAAAACAACCTTGCTTGACTTGAACAGTATTCGTCAAAAAAAGTTTGAAACAAAATTTGGTCAAAATAAAATTTGTGCAAAAAGAAAAAATAAACACATGCAAAAATGTTGTACAGATTGAAAAAATACAGATATACAGAAGAAAAATGGCTAGGACTGCTACACAAATCAAATGCGTAGAAATCATCAAGGTTACATATCGGTTCAATATCCTTTTTTCGCGTTGAATTTATAATAATAATCCATTAAGCTTGTGGCCTTTACTGCGCTGGGGCTCCTGGCGGCCACTAGGTCCGACAGTCACTTAATCCGCTTCTGGCTGTAGCTGCATTATTATATGCGGATAATATATCCATGTGCCGCAAACATTCAGAATAATAATTTGAGCATGTATGTGAAAGAAAGCTCTATATACCTAACGTCTGACCAAAATTTCAAATTTAAATCTCATTCATCCTTATTGAGATGTCAGTTTTGGCTTTCCATAAAAAGCGAATATGCTTTTAGTGAAGAGGGGATGAAAATTCTCATTCAATACTCCACAATTTATTTATGTAAAAAGGACTTTTCATCTGTCACAGTCATCGAAATACGGTACCGATCTCAGCTTGAAATAAATGCAGTTCGTCTTGCAGTAACAACATTGGATCAAATATCCATAAACTTATTTCAATTAAGTAAGAACATCCATCACACTAGGAATGTATAATGCTAGTTTGATATACCATTTGATTAAGTTTGATACCCTTTTTATTTGTTTTGTTTTTATACAGTATGTGTTTATTTTGTTTATGGTTTATTAATAAAGTTTTCATTATTTGGTTATATTTAATTGTTTCATTTTATTTACTAGGTATATTTTATGTATTTTTATATCATAATCTTTTTTTTAAAAAAATTAATATTTAAAAATCTTATTAGTGGTTTTTTTGCAGGATTTAAATCATGAATTTATGGGTCCACGATGTCAATAAGTTTGGCGACCACTGCTACAGAGCATATTTGTATCAGTGTAAATTTAAAATAAATAGTGAAGTTAATGTATTGTGTACACAAACGTTCACAAAGCCGAAAAGTTTGAAATATTGATCGTTATTCAGAAAAAGAAAATATATTAATAACCAGAAAAAATAGATTAATTAATCAAAAAGTTTTCATTTTAAAATTTTGTTACTTAAAACATCAATATTTTTTCTAAAATAATTCATAATAAATAATAATATATATTTTTTATTATTTAAGAAAAATCCATTTCTTCCCGATATTTATATATTTCGGAAAGCTTGAAATTTCACTGTTAAGAAAATAAAAAGACTTTCAAGTATCATAAATTTCTGAAGCAGTTTATTTGTTTTAATTAGTTTACACACAAAATAAGTGTAACGCTTCATATAAGAAAAATCATTTTTAGAAATAATTTAACTATAATAATTTATTAATAGTCATCCAACTAAAATAAATTGCTTTCCAAATCATTAGCAAAGAAGCCATTATCATTATCATACCATTGGAATTTCACTTTAAAAACGTACTTTCAGAGTAACTGGAGTTTTGAAAGAGCAATATAAATCTCCATTTGATTAAAATATTAGAAAGATTTTGACTTTCAGAAAAATTACTATATTAAATCAATAAAAACAATTTAAAAGACGAATATTTTTAATTTAATTGATGGACTATTAAAGTGTATATTTTAGTGATATAATTACTAGCCAAATTTTCGCTAAAGTTCTAATTCTCGAATTCCGTATATATATTCATTTTTCACAAAGCGCTTTCTTTTCCGAGTATCCAAGAATTGTAAGTCCACTGATTTTTACACTTGTACTTTAAGCGATTTCGGAAATCGAGTTTCCAAAAGATTTACAGCAATTAAGATTTTAATTTACTGATTTTTTAAAAACTATTTTTCTTTATCATAAAAAGTTTGTATATATTAGAAAGGATCAGTTTTGCATTTAGACCTCTTTCTCGATTAAAAAATACTTTTACCAACAAATTTAAGGAATTAATATATTTATTACCTTCCTTAATTACTTCAAAGATTATTAAAACATGTATGTTTTATAATTGTTTAAAAATAATTAAAAAGTATATTTGTTGCAAGAATTACTTAGAGAAAATGGAAGCTAATATAAAACAATACAAAATATATTTTTTCATTAAACTATTTTTAACTAAGTTATAAAGAATTAGATGTACGAAAATTTATGAATAATGATAACATAAAAACTCAACTTGTTTATGAAAAGTTGTAAAATTGAACTTTGTTCAGTTAAGCAACAAATAATATTTCAGAATATCATCACGGTTGATGCTATTCATTAGTACTATACATAAATTTACTATTATAACTTTGTGACGGGTGCTTACGCGTTTCACTAACCTTCTCTAAATCTTAAAGATTGTATTTATTTTAACCAATCCCGCTGAGAGCCAAAGGTGTGACTTATGCAAACAAGATAGTTACGGGTTTGGCGAGTTCGAAAAAGATATAAAAGGGAGAAATGAAATGAAGAGATAGAGGATAACTACGAGGTTGATTAAGAAGGTGATTCTGAGAGATTAGTTTAACTAGTGGAAGTATATTCGCCTGAGGAAGGCTATTGAAAAAGGTTCATTAATTCGGTTCGGGACGGAACTGAAGATATCAAGGATTGAAGCCGCTCCTTAGAACAAACCAGTATTTGAGAAACATGCCTTAAAAAGGTATCAGGTCAGTTATTTTCATAAATTAGATATAAATGCGTAGTTTGAAATTGTATGCGTTATTCTCCGTGGTTTCAGTTAGTGTTCCGTCGTTCATAATTGGATTCTTATCGCACTCTACTGTAATTTGTTGTTCTTAAAGTTTGATTAATATTTGTATATTTCTCTAGTAAGAAAGATTTTTTAATAAATAATATTGATTTATTAATTAAGTAGTCGTTAATCATGAATCCAACATACCCAAATT
Organism: Trichonephila clavata; assembly: GCA_019973975.1. Lineage (NCBI taxonomy): Eukaryota > Metazoa > Arthropoda > Arachnida > Araneae > Nephilidae > Trichonephila > Trichonephila clavata. The sequence continues at coordinate 7,535 of BMAO01015867.1, forward strand.
TAGATAATATGCAAAGGGGAGTTAATAATCATAGGATAGTGAGAGACTACGACAACTTATAAAGTTAATAATTAAGCTAGCTGTTAATATTTTTCATTAAAATATACGAAACTCTTAGTAAAAATATGATAAAAAATATCAAGCACTCCTTAAGAAAAAGTATGATAAATAATAATAGCTGTTTTTCGAGGCTAGAAATTTCTGACATGATTGGTTCAAATACACATTAATGTAACTTTTCTTATATAATCAGCTCTCTACTACCCTTTATTTGTTTTCCAGCATCCCAGGCAAAAAGACGCACAATATGACATCATCCTGTAAAGCGGGGGATAGAACGGCACAACTGTGTCAACTTCTAAATTGACCCTTTCGTTCCATTTCATAATCGGTTTCACATGCGTGGAAATGATGGGCCCGTTATTGTAAGGAAGTAATATGAATATTTTTTTTTCTATGCCTCTCAGTGACATGTTGATCCATGGCCCATCCGTATGATTTTTGACACGTGGCTTCCAGATGGTCTTGGGCCAAAGGTGACCTAGTCTCGAAGAAACCAATGTTTCTGTGACTGAGTCTTTAGATTGCGTGTGTATGATCATGTTCTTTCCAATCAAAAACTGAAGAAGCGTGAGAGAGTCCAGCCCAGAAGTTAAGACAGATGGTTTGTAAAGATACCAGCGAGAACAGCAACAGCCCTGTGAGAGAGGCGCGAAAAGAAAAAGCAAACCCTACTAAATTATTTTGCCGGATTTTGGGTGTTACAAGATCCGGAGGAGGGTACTACGAAGCTAAAGCTATATGTGTAAAGTAACTTATCTATAGATAATATAGTTATATGCGTTACTTTACTATTAAAAATTGTAAATAAGGATGTAATTTTACAAAAGCTTATTGATATTCGTTTCACTACCCAGAAATTTAAGTAAACCTGAGATCTGTACGTTACATTAGAAATGACCTGGATTAGACCTGACCAACTCTTAAGGAAATTTGCTGCTTCCACGCAAAATTATACTAACATTAAAACGTCACATATATAACCGGGTAAATCTAAGCTAATTTTTTAAGGTATCCGACTACGTTCGGAACCGCGATTGTAAAAGTGTATAAACGAATATTTTTTTTAATGTTTAATGCCCCTTAGATTAGAATACACGTATAAAATTGTTTTAAAACTATTTTTACAATAAAAAAATTATTTAAATGCAACATTTTGGCCAAAAAATGAACATAGAATTATACTTTCAAAACATTCTCCTTTTTTTAAAAAATGCTTCTGTGATTATAATATTTTGCCTATATATAGAGCAGACCTCTCTGTACAGAGCTTGAACAAGGAATTTTTGAACTATATAACTTAGAAGTGGATTTATCCATATTTTAGTAAATCAGAGTGGAGAAATTTTAACAAAAAACACCGGTAATTATTTCATTTGGTAATAACTCTGAAAGTAATGTGAATCTTTCAAAAATCCTAGTTCAGGCTCTCTGGAGTAGTCTTAGCCATATAAAAGCAAAATATTATTATTATAGAAGCAATTTTCATAAAAGGAAATTATTTTGAAAATAGGTAATTCTAAGTTCATTTTTTGCCAAAATATTGCATTTAAATAATTTTTTATTGTAATAACATTCTTAAAACAATTTTATACGTGTATTCTAATCTAAGTGACACTAAATATTAAAAGAAATATTCGTTTGTACGCTTTTGCAAAATCATGGTTTCGAACATAGTAGGATACCTTAAAGAATCCGTCCTTTATTGTAAAATGAAATGCAGTGGGAGTAAAAAAAATAATAAATTAGACATTTATTCTCGAGTAATAAACAGAAAAAATGAGTTAATTTATAATAAATTCATGAATAATATTGAAGGAAAGCATTAATATTTTAGATATAAGAAAATGGAATAATAAGGAAACTAAATATTATTGAATTTAGTGAATAGGAGGTGTTTACAAATATTTATAAATGTTACATATGTAAATGACTAACAATTATCTTTGAACTTTTCTCTTCAATGTGTTGTTATATTGTTGTATTTTAGGAGAAAAAAACATATTTCTAAAAAAACATAAAATTCTAGGTACACTATTACACTTTAAAATTATTTTTTTTTAAAAAAATAAGTATTTTTATTTGAAAATTACAATTTTATTTTTCACTAAAATTATTTGTACTTACGATATATAATCCAGGATAAAAAAAAATTATTTATTTTAACTTTATGCTGCTATGCTACGTGATTATTTATGTGTAAAAGTTGAAAAGAAAAATGCTCGATATATTTCGTCTTAAATACATTTTCTAGTTTTGTTTTAACCCAGCAAGTATTTTGTTTTCGCTTGTCTAGGCATTATGTCTTAAAGAAGAACTGCGAGAGTGGTTTTATTATTTTCTTTTTGCTCGATCTGGCTTTTTTCTCTCCTTCCAAAATTACAATGCAATTTTTTTCCATCATGTTAATGCCATTATTCTTCCCTTCTGTTTCTTCTAATTGGTTCTTAGAAATTTTCATTTTTAAACCACCTTAATCTTTTTATAATTTTTTCAGGATTTTACACAGAAAGAAAAGCTTAAATTCAAGGAAATGATAATTACAAAACCCGCTTTTCTGCTCTAAGTTGCATTTCCTTTGAGAGTAATTTAAATTGATAAAAACTCTATTAGGAACGAATAAACATGAAAAAATATCCTTTGCCGAGATATTTCAAGCAAAGAAGTGGCTATGATAATAAGTCTTGGGAATACGGGATGGCTTCAATAATTAATCATTTTGTATTGAGATGTGTAAAGAAGAAATTTTAATTAATATTTTTCCAAAATATTTTTATTTCATACTTTCGAGAGTTAATTTTTTGTAAATAGTAGAATGTAATTTGCATGTTGCTAATTCTTTCATATATAATACTCTTTTGTTTTAAGAGTCAACAACAATTACTAAAAATTACACAGAATTTAAAAATTAAAGATTAAAATTAAAATTTTGTATCGTTTGATTTTTTTTGTTTTGTTATTAAGAGATTAATATTTTCCTGGAATAAGCTTTTAAAATTCTGTCTCAAATGATTCTAGCTGAAAACGTTTTGTTTGAATTCCGAATTTTCAAACATAATTTTTAAATGTATTTCAGTTATAGATAGAATATATTCTTTTAAATAAGTTTTTATTTATTTTAGTAATTAGATTATTTCTTTTTTAATGTTAACAAATGTTGCATTAAATTTTTTATTTACATTTTTAGAAGACGTTAAATGTGTGAACTTAAGACTTTACATAAGATATTTTTTTATTGACAATGAATTCAAAAATGAACGTAAAGTAATGCTGATATAATTTATTTTTGCTTAGAGAAATTCGAAGACATTTAAGAACAATGCATTTAGTACGTTATTTTGAATATGATTTATTGACAGTTTTTCACCAATTTACAACAATAAAGTGAACTTCATATTCTTGGTTTAAAATTATTGAAAAAAATACTTTATATCAGAGCATAAACAATAATAAATAACAACACGGAGTTATGTGTTACAGTAGTTAATGAATCAAAATATTTCATAAGTTTTCCAACGATACATAAAATTTATAACATAATCATTATTCTTATTGGCAATCATAGGTTTTGTTATGACTTCTCGCTGATATGCCTCATTAATGTATATGAATTATGAACGTCTAATGAGAATCTTCAAGTTTTTAAAATATGGGTCTTTAAGTTTCGCTATCAAATGATTGGAAATAATTTTTAGCAACTAAAAAACAAACTCAATATAAAAAGAGGCGCATTATCTAAAAAATATGTTTTTCTATATACAAAACTCAAGTTTTCCGCAAAAGTTTATTCAGAAAATATTTTTCTTACGCGGTTCTTGGATCAAAGGTTTTGCTTCTTAGTATTTTAAAGTACTTTCCTCCAGAATTATCACGTTTTATATGGTTAGACATATTTTCTTGAATCCCATTTCTGAAGTTCGTGTTGATTATTTCATTCATTATATAAAAAGAAACTATTAAGACAAGCAAGTATCTAACTTTGTCATTTTCATACATTATTTGATAGACTAAAAAATGCCCAAATTACATCACATATTGTTTAAAATAAAAAAGAAGTATGGAAATTAAATTTTTTACAGAGAAATATATATATATACACTAGCCGTTAGCCACCCGCTTTGCTGGGTATTTCATGATGTTTTATAAATATATATTGTTTATAATATATATATATAATATAAATTATTGATATCTAAGTCCTAGCATTAAGAATTTGATTGTATAAAAAAATATACTTATACCTGTAACTCTCGCATCTTGATAAAAAAAAAGGAAAGAACTTCTAATTTGTATTTTCTAATAATCTCTAAAATTGAAGTATAGTTATGTTTGCCCTTTCGTAACCCTATAACCAAGTCTTACAAGTTTTTCTTTTTAGTCAATGATGTAATCCCCCTCGTTAGCAACATCATTTTGCCATCTAGTGTGCACATTTTCAATGCCGGATCGATAAAAATCAATTGGTTTTTCAGTAAAATATTTGGAGATGGCATTTTTCATATAATTCAAATTTTGAAATTTTTTGTTTGTAAAGGAGTGTGTATTGAACGGAATAAATGAAAATCCGTTGGCGCAATGTCAGGCGAGTATGGTAGGTGAGGCAATACTTCCCAACCCAATCCATTAATTTTTTGCAGCGTTTTTCTTGCGCAGTGCGGTTTTGCATTATCGTGTTGCAAATGATGCCTTTTCTATTGATAATCGCGGGATACTTTTCAATTAATGATTGATTTAGTCGATCTAATTGTTCACAATAAAGGTCTGCATTACCAGTTTGTCCAGGTTTAAGCACTTCAAAATGGACGATTCCACGAATACCTCACCAAACACACAAAACCGCCTTTTTTAATGTAAACCTGGCTTAGCAGTCTTTCGTGGCTGTTCATTCGGAGGGAGTCACTGTTTTTTGCGTTTTGGATTATCATACACGACCCATTTTCATCTGCAGTGAGCAAGCGATCAAGAAACGGTTCTGTGTTGTACTGTTGAGGCAATAAGTTGCATGTCGTAGATCGGTTAGCTCTGTTTTCTTCAGACAGATTATGCGAAACCCAAACACCTGCTCTGCTTGTTTTACCAATATGTTGCAAATGTTCTTGGATGGTCAACCAAGGTTGGTTAAGAGCATTTGGCAGTTCCTCGATTGTCTGACACGGATTTGCTTCCAATTGCTCACTTAATAACGTGATTGTCTAAAGTTGTTGGTCTTCCTGATCGATGTGAGTCGGAAAGATTGAAATTACCAGATCTGCACTTAGAAAGCCCCCTTTGGCATTTACGAGCATCAAAGGCACTTGGGTAAACATCGGAAAAGTTTTTGGTAGCAACTGTTGCATTACTACCTTTGTAAAATTCCAAAAGCATGCAATGGCGGATATGAATCTCTTCTGGTATTTGGCTAGCCATTTCACTCAAAATGGGAAAGAAAATTTAATGTTTAGGTTTTCACAACTAAACAAGTCACTTTGACTTTGAAATGTCTCTGGCATGACTTTCAATTACGCAATGAACTCATAAACGGTAAAGCAGCATTGACATACGCAAAAACGACATTACTTTTCGGTCCCCCTAATACATACAACATTAAAAGAGAAATTATTTAAAAATCGTAAAAAAGGATTAAACTACTTGTCAGTCTTCTTAAACAAGCTATAGGTTAGTTCCTCCTTTTTAAAAAGAAACATTAAGACTATATATACTTTGCAGATGTAATTATTTAATTTTTATTTTGTTGATACATGGGATATGAGAAAAAATCTCATTACATTTTTAAGATGAAGCTTATCATATGAAGAGTTTGTACAACTGATAAAAATAGGATGATTTGAACTTATTATACATACAAAATGAGAAAAATCTTTATAAAAATAACAATGAACACAGATGGAATGACATCAATTATAATTATGTTTTCTTGTTTTTATAATTCTCAAAATTTCCGCACATCAGAACTATAAAAAAAAATGATGCATTTTTTATAAGGAAAATGAAGCAAATTGCATAAGACAAGATAGGTAAAACAAAATTTTCAACAAAATATACTTATGTTGGAAATAATTATATATAACCAAGTTTTTTTTTATTATGTTTAAAAATCGAATTAATTTTATTGAATTTATTTGCAAAGGTTTTTCTACCATAAATTTTTGTATTTAATTATTAGAGCACCGCTTTTCTTATATTTCGTTATAAGTTAATTTAAAAAAGTTACTTTATTTTTAAAAGCCTTACTTAGGTACACTAAAGAAAGTTTCACAATGCAAACATAATGCATGGTGTATTTAATTTGATTCATTTACAAAGTTTATTTAAACAACGTAATTAGTTTTAAAAACAGTATGCTTACGCATGCCATAATGTTATTATTCTGTACAATATAATTGAAAGCTTTTAGTTATAATTAAAATGCATCTATTTTTCCTAACATTTATTGGATATTACAACAAAACACTGTACTTAGGCAATCTTTCATTAGTAGGATTTCGTTATAATAGACACAAGCAAAACTGATTTTTAAAAAGTTGAAACAACACAGAAAAATGAAATGATAAATTCAGTTTAAAATTCATTAGGCTTAAAATATGTTTGTGTGTGAATTATGTGATTTAATATTTATACTGATATATCTAGTTTATTACGATTAAAAGAAATGTAAACATTAATGCTTGCTTCGTATTAGTTTTAGTTGTTGAAATTAATATAAAACACCATATCAAAGAAGATGGAATATATCTTTCACGATATGTAGAAATGAATGCGAAAGTTTTTCCTTTTCTTTTAATTTTAAAGGGGAAAATTGAGAATGTACTGAATATTTCCACTGTAAAATAAGCATGCTTTTATTGGATGTATTTCTTGTCAATACTAGATATTTTATTACATGATGTATGATTAAATTAATTATTATTTTAAGAGATACACACACTCACACCATTAAACAAATAAATTCTTACTACTGTTTTTTGCCATGACTGTAATATTCCATATTATCTTAAAAGATGTATTTAAATCATACTCATGTGACAAACCTCTGAATGATTGCAATAAGAGTCAATTTGAAACCTCAAATTATAGAAGTAAATATAATATTACGATAATATTTCGAACTTTATTAAACGGAAAACTACATGAATCCCACGAAAAAGTTCTAAGAGGATAATTACGATGTATAGCATTATTAGTATACATAAAATACAATTGTATTTTATGCAACACTTTCTAAGTATAACACATATATGCAATACAATATACAATACAAGTATACAATAAAAATCTATATTTAATTCCGTATTAATTGTAAAAGAATCTGCATTTTAATATGACATTAAAATACCTGATAAAGTGACCTGAAAAGAACATGAACCATAGAAATGTCTATAAAAAAACCTGCCTAAAATTTTAAATGTTTTAGAAGATTAACATTCAAAAGTTATTATGCCCATTAGGGCATAATACCATGTATTGCAAGACCTGAAATGACTGCTGATTTTTATAAACTTAAATGCAAAAAAAAAAAAAAAAAAAGAAGAGAAAATCTTTTTGAGTATAAAAAGTTTATTTTAATTAATTGTTTTAATAATTTGTAGAGTTTCTATGCATTTAGTAGGAAAAACATGCTAAAAAATTATCAATTTAGTTTTAATTTTTGTTCTAAATGAAAAATGCCCAAGTTTTAATTACGAAATATACTGCTTTTATACTTATAAATTATTGCCTAAATTATTCAAATTGCTTAAAATTGTGTTGCTAAAGAATGTCTGCGTTCTATACAAGACAAACACAGTTCATCACTGTATAGCTTCGTTTAGAGAAGCTTTTATTACCTTGAAGTCCAAAGTAGTTTGTGAAACTTTCAGCTTACTATTTTTTATTTTGTTTGCGAAGAAGTCCAATAAGCAACCTAAGGGTAATTAATAGGTTTCTCAAAGTCGGCACATTTTGTGCGAAACATGCTCTGTCTCCCCCCATTTAAGTATTCTACTGCGCGTACAGCCCTAAGACAACAAAGCAAATTATTGTCAACGAAACGAAAGAAGGAATCACTAAGGTGAGCTTAGGGTCACTAAAATGAGCTTATTTTGCAAGTCTATTGTTATGAGGAATAACAAGTTGAAACCATCAAACGACTTCATGAATGTAAATCGTTGAGGCAGTTTTGAAGTTTTCTACTTAGATTTATGAGGAATTAGGCAATTTAGATTACATTTTACAAATAGGGAATATATCTTTAATTGCGCATCCGTTTCCATATATTTCAATCATTTTAAAACATTAAATATATAAATAGAAAAATTTTTAAAAAGCTCCTTTATATAATTAATAGGACCATAAATATAAACAGAAATCACTGAGTGCATATAAATATAAACTAATTTATCATTTTCTCCCAATTCTGATCGTTTTAAGATGAGATTGTGAAAAAACTCTGACTGCATAGATTCTTACGATTAATCAAATGAAAGGGAAAAATAAATATGTTAGCTGCAGATGGGTTCACCAGAAATAAAATTGTCATTGGTGGCGTTTTATTTTACGGAAAAGTGCAGGAAGTGGTTTTTTTTTCAATTCCGCTTATGTACCGTCTGCGGAATTTTGGGTATATTTGAAAAAATGAAGTATCTAGGCATTAAAATATTTTCTTTATCGACTTAATTGAGAATGTAATGCATCAGCTATACTCATAAAAACCACACATAGTAAATTAATATCAATGTGATATACAATTTTAACTATACTTCTACTGATCTGCCTTTCCATATATTAAAAAAAAAACAGAATCATATGAAACTTTACTCACAAATGGGTTTCAATGTAACACAGAAAACCAAAAGTGTTAAATTTATGTTAACAAAACATTCATATTATTTACTTTACACAATGGCGGAAGATATGCAAAAGCAATAATTAAAAATTAAATTGATATTCCGAATTGATTCAGAACATAAAGTTTATCAGTAAAAATAATAATTCTTAAATGCAGAATCAATTTTAAATTTTATATCTTCCAAAAATTCTTGATAGTGAATATAACTAATTAAAATTTAAATGTCAAATAACATTTAAAGCTTAAAAAAATTTTTATAACTATATAATATCTATTTAATAACTTGGAACAGCATTTTTTTATAATTTTTTTATTAAAAGAAAAGAAAATCTATTCTAAAATTATGGTGAGGAACAATAACTATTTTATTACAGAATGCAAACGTAACAAATTATTTTTTACGTTTTCTTATTATAGAATTAAGGGTGAAATGAGTTGTTAAAAAGATCACCACAAATTTATATGTATAGATTTTATATAATTTTTTTCTGCTTAAGTAAATTATAATGGAGATTAAAATTATCGAAATGCTTAGATTATAAACAAAATACTACTTATTTATTTCATTGTGCTGTTTAAAACAATTTGAAATTAATAATAGTCATGTGCAATATAATATGAGTAATACACAGTTTATTTACTTCTCTATTTTTATTTTTATTGCAAACACTAACTTTCTTATTAAAATATCTTTAGTAAAAGGGTTTTATTAAAAAACTTTATTATAATTTTTATCAAACTATATACATTAATTGTATAAAATAATTGCATAATTGTTTAATAATAGTAAAATTACGAAAAAAAACTTTCATTTCCTTCTGATTTACATTAACATTTCAAATCTGTATACATGCAAGTGTGATACAATACCACTAGAAGAAACCGGTAATATTTGTTATTAAAAATATGTATAAATTAAGGGTTGCATCATCCATTTTAAGAATTCAAAAACAAACACGTCGTCTAAAGTTGAAATTTCTGTACAAATTGTCAGTAAAAGATCTCGTCAAAAAAAATATTTTACCTCTTCAAATAATTAGTTATCAAATTTATTACGTATTGAAATATTTATTAAATACATATTTGCGATAATTGTAGTAAACAGAAATATTTTATCACAACTAGGTATACACTCATTGCCATGAAAAATTTACGGAGGAAGAAAAAAGTCATCGAAATGTAACGAAATTTTAAATATCTAAATACTAATTTCGTATAAGTGATTTAAAGAATCAAAGAAAAATGGTAATTTATTGCAGAAAAAAAGCACACATGAAAGCAAGTACTCTGTTGGACACCCTCTAGCGCGAATGCACTATGCAATGCGAGTGGGCATTGATGCATTGAAGCTCTGTAGGATGTCCTGAGACATTTCGTTCCACATTGTTGAAAATGCGCCTCTCATTCGACCAAACTCGTAGGCTGTTCAACTTGCGGTCCAAATGATCCCGGATATGCTCTATTTGTGGCAAATCTGGGGATAGAGCAGGCTGGACAGGGTGATAATGTGGCGGAGGCAGTCTTGTGACACTTTTGCTGTTTGCGGCCGAGTATTGTCTTGCAGAAAAATGGCCCCCTGGGAGCCCTACCATGAATGTCAATACATGTGGCTGAAGGATATCATGGACGTACCACTGAGCTGTCATTATGTATTGGATTAATGTTAGGGGTCACCATATATCATAAGCAATGGCAACCCATACCATCACACCAGCTTTATGAGCAAGGTGTCTCTGTAAACCGAAGACAGAGAATTGAACCATTCACAATTATGGCCTTCACTCACGAACTTGATTGTTATCACTGCTAAAATTGAATCTAGATTCGTCGCTGAAGATGACCTGGTTCCATTTCATGTTTAATCCCATCGGGCGTGACACCACTCCATAATGGAGCCGTCGTTGGTGGGTGTGATTGGCAGTACATGGGATGGGTGCGCAATACCAGATATTATGAATGAGAATAAGAATAGATTTAAAATTAGAATTCTTGATTCGATTTATAATGATTAATGTGTTTCGACTTTCAAAACTGAATATTAAAGAATAACGACTTTAAAACTGAATCTGATTTAGAATGCAATCATGTAAATTGGATAACGAAAATATTTCGACTTACCGCTACCTTCCATGCTGGGCGCCTAAGTAGTGTGGAAGTACATTTCCTATAGAAGCTTGAGGAAATAAATATAAATTAAGATGACTAATTTAGCACCACAAATCAATTCACGATACGATTTTTCAAGTCTATAATTTCTTCAAACACACACGCCCACCGTTACATGTAGAAAAAAAACATTTCACAACACATAATCACAAAACAACGACGCGTCCATCACAAAAGAATAAGAATAGAATGTCATTTTCCTCGTCAAATCACACATACTTCCAGAATAAAGAAAAGTTCAGTTCGTGGCGCCATCTCTGGACGGCAAAAGGAGTCAACTGTTCTTAACGCCAGACGTCCCTGCAGGCCTTGCGATGGTTCAGGAAGACTGGGAAGCCTGTAATAAAGGTTTTGCTTGTATCAGGACAGTGGCCAAGGAGACAGTCGGCTCTACGAGTGCATTTCGTATGATGTGACGGTCTTCTTGGTGACTGGTCTGAAGAGGGGTCCTAAGCCTGGTCACTGTGTAAATGACGTTTCTTCTCTTTACTGACGCAACACCTCCTCACAGTCAAATCAGAGAGACCTACTTGACTAGATTCTCGCAAGGCTTACCCCCCCCCCCCAGATTCCATCATCCTGAGGATTTTTCCCCTCTCAAGCCTCTATAGTTTCTCATATAGTCTTCGATGGCGGCGTAACGGCATGTCTACTTCAGCATTTCCTTTGAAAAATATTAAGTACACTCAAACAAGCTCTGCGTATCTGTTCTATACTCTAAGAAGAACGAAGTTCAACGCTCACTAGTGGCATTATGCAAGGCGCAATCGAGCTGCATTTTTAACCATTTGCTTATCTACCAGACATGTACCTTTCTGCCATGTTTGTTATGACCACACAATTACTTCTTGGTGCACAAATTTTACGGTAATGAGTGTGTATTGAAAGAAAATGTAGGTTTGATAGTGCTTTCAAAAGATAAATATTTTATTTCATAAGATAACGAGATTATCAATGATATATGTGATTTATAAAAAAAGTTTAAATTTAAAAGAAGATGCTATAATGAAGAACTGGATTTAATATGTAAATATATATATATATATTCATCAAGTATCACTTTTTGGAATTTGAAATTTTTTTATTTAGGATCATAAATGGATATGGATCACGATTAATCATATGCAAGATTTGTTAGTACATTTGATAATTTAGATATTTTTAAAAATTTTTAACTCTATCTTTTGTTTAATTAGTATATTTGTAAAGATTTATTAAGGACACTGATTTGTTATTCCAAGTTCTGCATTAATTTCCTTAAAATGGGAAATTGTTTTCAAGTATTATTCATTTACATGATGTAAATGCCTTTATAATTATTACTGATTTTACATTTATTAAATCAATTTTTTTCAAATCATTTAATATTATTCAAATAATTTATCTTATTTAGAATTTCAAAATTTTAGGTAAATAAGAGAGCTTTCATGCAAACAAGTTCAAAAAAAGATTTTTTCATATTCTTAAATATTACACCAAATAATACTTTATTGAAAGTCATGAAAAATACAAGCTTATGATTTATTATCCCCAAGTTGTTTCACACAATTTTGTATTTATATATTTTTATTTCCATTAAAATTCTTCAGCAAAAATGTTACTCTTGTAAACAAATAATATATTTTCATTCTTAAAAATACGTTTCCTGTCTTGAACTTCAATTTAATGATGGAAAAATACTTAAAATGTAGTTTATTGATCTCATTATTCTGACAAATAAAATCCTCTATTTTCTGTTTTGGAATTTTGACATTTTTATCCGTTCCTGCTTGCATGAAAATCAGTTAACTAAATAGGATTCTTAAAACACACATGCTTCCTTATTTTTCTGCCTATTGAATATTTTTAATTTCTATATTAAACCTTAATTAATTATTTCTTATAATTGTGTGTTTCTATAATAAAGTAAAATAAATATTTTCCAGGTCTCAAAATAGTTCTTTTGTGATTTAAACACAGATAATCATTAGGCACTTATAAAAATTGTCTCGTCTCCCATAATTTTTCTTTTATTTTAAAACAGTCACAAATCTTATACGTACTAGCAAATTAACAAAAAGAATAATAAATAATTATTTTTATGCATCATGTTTTATTTAAAATAGTGATATAAGCATTTGAAATTGAGAGAAAAAATAACGAAGTACATTTTAAATGTTTGTTGTTGTCTTGTATGACAAAATGCACAGACAGAGACGATGATAAAAATTAGATTGTTCCAAAGGCGTGAAACATTGCCTTGGCAATGTCTTCAGCCTTGTCTGTGTACATGTTACAGCCAGTGTCAATTTTCAACTGCTTCCCGGATCCGTCTGGATCCAGTACATGTTCTTGATCCGTCAAACAGGATCTTCATGCCTTTGGACAGTTTTGTCCTTAGTGTGGTTATGATAATCTGTATCTTACGGTTGTAGTTTAATTCTGGCAGTGAGAATGTTTTACCGAGGATTTGCGCAGATCTTCTGTTTTGTGGCTGTGTTGGCATCAGAAACTACAGTAGAGAGAGTTGAATGTTCGTGATTTATCTGGCTTCTTCTATAAGACAGTTTGTCTGTCCATTACCCTCGATAACAACGTGGTGCGGGATCCACTAAAGAGTTGAATATATTTTTTTTCGAATAGAAATGTATAATTTTGTATGAATAACTAAGCTATATGCTACAAAAAATATTCTGCAAAACTTGATTAAATAAGCCTGACTTTTTTCAAAAAAATAATAAAATCAGATGATAAATTAGCGATAATTTTAGTTTAAACATTATTTTATTATGATTTGTTCTGATATAAAGAAAATCCTTAAGTTAATAAATGAAGTTGAATTATGTATAAAGACGATGGCTTACAAAACGTATGCTTTTTTTCCTTTTTTAATATATTTATCGAATTCATTTTACCACTAAGCGAACTTGTTAAGGTCTAAAATTTTACGTATATTTAACCTCCAAAGGATCATACCCTTTTAAGAAACAAAATGACATTGTAGACTTAGAATTCTTAAACATTCTTGCATTGTAGTATAATGAGAAAGCAAACCAGTTTTCAATGTTACAATTGCAGTGACAATAAATCAACTACTCCAAATTGAAGCACCTGTTTTGTTTTTGAATTTTAATCTTAAAAAATGAGGAAAAAAGCCCATTAGTTATGTTGAAATATTTCCAGTAGCTTGAAAATCACCAGCGTTAGTGACAGATGAAGCAAATTTTTAGTCGACTGATAATATGTATTGAAAAATAAACTGTGACATAAAACGCGTGAAAAAAAATACATAATATGCTCCCCTTTTCACTAAAGGAAATGACATTTATGTTCTATTTTCAGATTTATATTCACCTCTTTAAATGACTTTTTAATTTTCTTGGAGATGTTACTGCCGAAAACCTTGTAATGTATCTAGAACTGAGGAGAGACAAAAAGGCAATATTAGCTAAACACGTCATTTCCTAAATGCGATGGAAACAGATTTCATCTGATGCAGTGTACATGCAAGGTGATGCTCTATCGTAAGTGGGAGTTGTGTAAAACGTTTCTTAACACTCAGAAATTTGGTGACAGAATCGTATCCCACCATTTAATTTTCCCATGGAATCAAGATCTCACTTCATACGACTTTTGAATTAGCAGATAGTAGTGTCGAAAATGCAGCATTCAAGTCCGCAAAACCTACTAAAATATTAAAGAAGATTAAATACATTGTTAGATTGAGAATATTAAATAGAAATAAAAAAAGAAATTGCAACATTTTACGAATATCAATTCAATAAATGTATTTTTTATTGATGATGAAGTTCATTATTTAATCTTATAAGGCAATACTTAAATTATTTTGCCATTAATCATACAAATTCAATTTAGTTATTTTCTAAATTGAACGAAAATTATTTCCTTGATGGGGCATGGATTTGTATTCTGAAAAAAGTGTTATTAAAAAATAGTCATTGTGAAATTAATCATATTTATGTGTAACATATGTTATTCAAAAAAATTGATAACTGCAGATTTACACGTAATCAGTCCTCACACACACAATCAGAATTAAATATTTTAGAGGCATGGGCTCTAAGAAGGTATAAATGTCGAAATATTAATTTTTAAATTGTAATATCGATTTTTTTTTGATAATTGAAAGTTTGTTTTCGCGTTATTAATAGCAAGTATTTATTAAGTATAATTTATTTTAAATGGGGTTTTAAATTACAATTTTAGCGAAAATGTAGGAAACAGTTTTAACTGTGTTATTAAGTAAAAAATACACTTAAATGCAATATATTTCAGATAAATACTTGATGTTAGTAACATAAAGGAAGCAAACTCCTTAATATTTGTTCTTCTATAAAACAGAATTTTGTTATGTAATAAGACTTATGTATTTTTATTAATAATAATAATAAGCCTAAATAAAAATAAATTAAATTAAAAAAATATGTTTGTTATGTATCAGCTCACAAGAGCAAATGAACATAATATATTTATATTGTTTAATTTTTTATTCCTATAAGGGATGTTTTTTTATGCAAAAATAATTGTTAAAAACATCCCTTATAGGAAAAAAAATTAAGCAATCTAAATATATTATACTCATATTGTTTATTTTCATGCAAAAAGATAACAATAATTGTTAAAAACATCCCTTACAGGAAAACAAAATCAAACAATCTAAATGTATTATAATCATTTGCTCTCGATGAGCTAATAAAGTAATCGAAAAGACATAGGGCAATTTATTCTAAATTTAGGAGAATTAATCAGAAAAAGTTTCACACATTTAAAATGCTGTGGATGTATTTAAAAGAAATAATCATAAATTGATATCCTATTAAAGTAAAATTTTAACCACGAATTCAAATTGTAAGGAAAATAAATAATGTGCAACTATACAAATACTATGCTTCCTTATTAGTTTAGACGATTTTATTTAATTTATTTCCTTTAAAAAAAGGTATCTTAAATTCTTTTTTCTCCTGCTGTTCTTAGGAAGAAATACATCATCCAATTAGTTTATTAATTTTCTTCCCACAATGGAACAAAGAATTTTTTAACTTATTAAGGTTTGAATTCTGTTTGGCTTAAATATTATCACCATTGCTTGGTTCCTTCATCTAATCTAATAAAGGGTTGTGACTTATTTTTATTTTTTATGCTAACACTTTATTTCTCTTTACTTTATTTCTCAAAAAAAGGTCTGATTTGTTTTTTCCGTAATGATTTTTTTTCACGTTTTGTTATATACGTTCATATTTTACTTCAACAATGTTTTCTTAAATTAATACATTATAATCTAATATAGATAATGTATAACAAGAATGAAATAAACTTTATTTTATGTATCATAATTTATTGAAAGATAAAATATTATGATATTTTTGAAAAAAATAGCATATCAAATGCTTGAAGAGTATATTAAAAACTTAAAAATAACATTAAGAAATTTTTTAATTCCCTCAAAAAACACTTTAAACACAAAATATGGATTTTGATACAGAATTCAATATCTAAACTTGTTTATTGCATAATAATATTTTTTTTCACTTGGAATTAATAATAGTTTGCTTAAAAATATATTTTACATTCTCAATTTTGCTCTATTTACAAAACACCTGATTTAATTATTTTTAAAAATAGTAAGATGTTTGTTCCTTCAAACCAGTGAATAGTATTTAGATTACTTTTGTTTAAAAGAAAAAAAATATTAAATATTTATTTTGTGATACTAAAACTTGATGTTTAAAAATAGAAAAACGTTTTTTTCTGGAATCAAATATATGTACATAGCTACTAATTAATTAATGATAGTTATGTTAAAATCACGTATATTCAGTTCTAAGCAGAATGGATTTCTGATTAAAAGAAAAAAAAACATTATGTTTAGGTTTTTCTGTAACGTAGAGTGTAGTTTTTAGTTTCATATTAAAATAACTCGATACAAGTATTTTGCAAGTTCTTTGAATTGTTTTTTCTGCTAGGACTTGGGATACATCTGAGAGATGCCACGCGCAGACGTTCTGGAAATAGCATTCACATACCTCGCTCATTACAACTCAGGACTGGACAAAATATCTGATATACAACAATCTGTACATATCAAAGCACCAAGAAAAACAACTTCTAAGGACTTTAAAGAGGAAGTACTGTTTTCCTTGTCAGAAAATCAAAATAAGATGACTGCCAAAATTTTATTATGTAAAATGTAAAAAAATTCAAGTAACTTGAGCATTATTTGATGATTTTTGAGGACTTTAACGAAGGATCCAGAATGTAAATAAGTAGTGGTGATAATCATACCTAACCTTTGTGATGTGTTTTTTTTGTTTTGTTTAAATCGAAATTTCTGAATATATAGAAACTATTATATTGCGACGTGTGTAACATACGTATGTACCCAGTCCCGTAACCTGGAATATTAGGGCCCTCTGAAAAGTCAGGTATTGTCTTAAATATTTTATAAGTTAGTTAAATACCTAGTTAGCGTCCGTGAGGTGTTGGGCCACCTTTAATCTCTCCCCCCCCTCGTGATGCGGGGGTTGCGGGATATATGCCACTGTATGTGCCTACCACAGTTAAGTTTGGGGTACAAAATAATTTATTTAAAAAATATTTTAAACATTAAGTATACTTTTTTATCATTTGCTTATATACGAAAGAGATTTGGTTGCTGATATGTTTACCATAATTTTTTTTAAATTTTCGAATGCTAATTTTAATTTCCATCTAAAGTACTCATTTGTTTCTTACAACGTATTATTAATTTTACTTTTTTTTTGTCTTATTCGTACTTGAATCAATATTGAGGCATGCAATTAAAATTAAACATGTTTGGAAAAAAAATTGCAGTAAAACAATTGAGAAAAAAGATACGTTATTTGACTTAAAACTAATAAGGATTTTTTTTTTCATAAAATAAAATTGATTTACTATAAAAGAAAAAGAAATATTTCTTGAAAACTTCAAATAAAGCATTTAAACATTACTAAAAATAATCTGGGGAGTTGCCGATGCATTGAGTGCCAATGTTGCTAGAATGTTGTTCAATGTGAAGACTGCGTTAAGACAATCACAACGACATGGTGCAGATCTCAAAAATTTTTGCTGTTTTGAAGATCGAGATTTAACAAATATTCTAGAGTTCTATCTTGTTCCTAAACGAGTCTTTGGTTTCGCCTTATTATGTTTATTTAATAGAGGATTGTGCTACGCTTTCAAAGGAAGGCAAGCGTAATAACCACATACATTGAAAAATATACTGCCACGGCCCAAAACCCAAGAGTCTCGGAAAGCTAAGGAAAAACTTGGCCACTCTTGGACCTATTGACGATTGACCTGGAGAGAACCGAAGCCGCTACCTACTTTTGCCTAACCACCGGACATGACTTCCTGGAACTATACCTCCTTTGAGGTTTCCTGGCTGCTGACATGGCCTGTCCGCTCTGCGGTCATGCAAGGATGGTTGGCGATCACCTGCTCTAATACACTTAACTCGATGAACACCTGACTGACTACGTTGTCAATCGATACTGGGACATTCGAGATCAAATGTCCAAGAAGCTAAGCACGAGCATTTGATAAATAAATATTCAAAGGACAACACGTGATGTAGAAAGATTTCTGGTAGACGTTACCGAGACTAGTATTAAGCCCTAAAACTGTTTTATCTCATTATGGTTTGGGATTTAGTCCTATATTGGCGAGAGAGCTTTTACAGCTTCTCACAAGACTTGATTAAAGGTTAATTTGTCTCAGAGTTTATAAGTCAGTGTTGTCCTCATCTTGATACATTTCCATGAGAAATTAAATGACAGTTGGCAAACAATTAGCTACTTCAGAGGAAATATAACCCTAATGAAGGTCACCACAATAACGTGAATGGTTCCACAATTTGAAATTTTGGCAATACAGGAAGTTGAGAGACGGTATCTCCTCAAATCCCCGTCAGGTTGTTTTTTTTCACCAGTTATTTTTCGTTTAAATTATCTGTGAACGGAGAAACGTTTCAAGAGTTTTGGCATATATTACCATGAACATCAATACATTTTCTTGTACTATTATGGATTCCATGGCACTTTCCTGATATTCAGAAAGGAAAGTAAAACAATATTTATAAAAGTAGACAAACCCCGTTTGGGGCCATGCAGCTATTTATTATACATTAAATTGTGTATTTAACTTAACATACATATTTACCTAAAATATACATATACAGTTCACTTTTTATGGTCTTTTAAATATTGCAAATGAAAGTTTTTTCTAGCTATATGCTTCCCTTATGTGATTATGTAGACAGAAGTCAATTATATTTTAGTTAATATTCGAATCTCCGCAAAACGAGTTCTCCTACTAAAGATACCCTGTTTTAAGAGAAGAACAAAATAAATAGATTGGTGCACCTTAAACACTTTTAGAACCAATAAACGTTTCAAATTTTAATTCGCGGTAAGATGGAATTGTTTCAAAAGGAAATTATTGTATTTAAACTGATTATGAAAGACATTTTTAGCTTGGTACTTACATGCAATATGTTAAATAACAAAGGTCATGTACAAAAATGCCATTAAGTGAAAACTCAGTTAAAAATTAAATTAATGCAACAAATGTTTTTAAATTTTTGCTTAGACTACTAAAAATAATTTTTGCGCATAATTTTAGATTAAAATCGTGAAATTTTGGAATTGTACAAGGGAGACCAGAATTCCATACTTTATTCATATTTGGATTATAGGTGAATTAAATAGTTAAAAACAATCTTAAATGCAAAGAAGATAAATATAGATAGCATTACGTCATTAAAAGATGAATTCAGTTTTGGCCAAAGAAGAATGCAAATATCAGTTATTTTGAGTATCACTGTTCCATTCATTTTTTGTAACTTTTCGAATATATATATATATATATAGAGAGAGAGAGAGAGAGAAATATTTTATAGTAGAGTAGACAATTTTGACTGTTTTATCATTTGCACATGCAAAATCTTAGACTAGATACTAATTTCATATATTTTTCTGAAAAATGTAAATAGGATTTTGCTTATGAGTTCAAATACATCCATGCAACACATTATCAATGCATTACTTCAAGTGTAATTCAATTAACATTATAAAAGCAAGGGATTTAAGCATTTTCATTATGATTTATTTGGAAATATTATGCTGCTTGTGTTTTTTGAAAATACAGTGCAATATTTAAGATTGTAAGAATATTATCATGATTCATTTAACACCAACTTGCCTACTAAGTTACTGTATAATCTAATAATATATGATATAAGATTATATAATATACAACATAATCACTTATTATTTATTTTTGTCTTTTAGAACATTTTTTCTTATCCGAGAGGAAATCAATTATCTAAAACTGCTTTTAAGACAGAAAATATTCCATCACTGCTAAACTTTCTTAAATAATAGTATTACAATGTAAGCCATTCACCAACGGAAAAACTTTTAACGCTTGCTGTTAATCCATAACTTAAAAGACATTTTTTAAAAAAATTTATGTTCCATTTTCTTCAAGAGAATACTCATTGTTACTCTGCTTTTATACAAAAAGATAAAATTCCTTAGCTTAAGCTATATTTAAAAAATTAACAGAAATTTATATAAATTTGCCTAAAGATAAAGTTATTATTCATGTGGTTAGTATATCGAGAAGAAACACACAGAGATACACATTCAGAGAGTGGGAAATAAAATGAATGATTATACATTTTTCCATATACCAGCGTTTCTTAAACTGTGGGAGGCGCTCCCCCTAGGAGGGCGTGATAAATCTACGAGGGGGCCACGAGGGTATTGAAAAGTCGAAAAAAATTATTATTATTAAAAATTATTAATTTACTAAGAAGAACAAACCAAGCATATTCTGACATGATGAAAAATAAAATATACATTTACATTGACGTAATGTATAAATACTGCACAATTTATTTTATAATTAATTTAACAATTCTAAAGTAAGAACAACTTTAATAAATATCTTTGAACCCTGGAATTCCTATATATAAAATTATACACAAACATTTAACACTTATTTTGATATTTTTTGTACGGTTTATAATTTATCCCTTAACTGACAATTAAAAGTTAAGCGATTTACTCCTTACCGTTTACCTACGTAGCCTCGTGTATGTGATGTACTGGAGAGGGGGGGGATAAATAAACATGTCATCTGAATTAAGTAAATCCTTCGCAAGCACTGTCAAGGTCCTGGTTGCTGGATTCCAAAGCCTTCGGAATAGTTTTAAGGTTAGCACTGCACAGAAAAGATCACACTTCGGAAAGACGTATATATACATCCTGGACAAATAGTGCTTTGTCTGAGCGAGATGTTTATATACACAGGTGGTACTTAAGAGGTTAAAGTCGTTTTGTATATTTAACATCAAAGTATAGTAATATTGAATTCAATATATTGTTATTGTATGTAGGTTGGGGGCGCGATGAAAATTATTTGAATATTTGGTCGGAAATATTGAAAGTTTGAGAATCACTGCCTCATACTTAATTAAATATCAGTATTTCTGGATTAAGTCATCCTTATACAAATACGTAATGAACATACATCAGAAAGAATCTGAGCATTTTTATTTTTTGATGATATGAAAAAATATTATAAAAGAATAAATCCTGAAGAATTGATAAATTTGAACAGAAATCAACCATGAATTAAGCCCCATTTTTTAAACATTTTATAATATGTACAGATGTATAGACCTATTTTAATCAACCCCATTTAACAGATGTCATATTTAAATTCCACACCAAACTTCCATTTCGAAAATCGATTGTGAATTTTCGAAAGCAACTTTCATGTAGTTTGAGGTCTTGAAAGAAAGATTTGTGATTTTATATAATGAGATTTATTCATGTCAAAAAGCATCCAAAAACAAAAACATTTTCAGAAATAAAAGAAAACAATATTTTATGCTGTGTTTTTGCTTCTGACAGATATGACAGGATAAAACGTGTATGGGATTTGTTCCAAACGTGATTCAACTTCATGATCTGAATCTATCTTTGGATAGAAGCTTCATATATCTAAATATATATACATTTATATATATGCGTTCAATAAACTAGCCCTTTCCCAGCCACTATGCAGAGTATTTTATGATGCCGTATGATTATAAAGCTATCTTTAAGTTAACGATATCTAAGTTGTAGTATTAAGCATTTGATATCACAGAAAAACATTCACGTTTTCCTCATATCCTGATAAAAATAAAAGAAAGGCAGACTTTAATTTCTAAAATCGAAGCATAATTATTTTTTACGTCTCCATAACCCTAGAGACCAATTTTTAGCGGATCTCTGTTCAACAAAATAAACATGTTTACTAAATTTAAAGTAGGTAGTTCTAGTAGTTCAAAAATAGGAGTTTCTAACTATAACGTCTTTCAAACCCCGTGCAACTCCAAAATGGTGTTGATTTCAGTAAAACTCTTCTTGGCAAATGTCTATTTAACTAAAAGAAACTTTCAAATTCAGACTGTAAACTCTAATAGATAAAAAAATATGTAACATTTTTTTTTATACTTAAAACTCCCCTGCAGCCTTCTTGGGGTTTGATTTCCACAAAAGACATTCTTACCTTATATCAATTTAACAGCAAAAAACATTTTTGTTAAATTTTAAATATGTTGGTCTAATAATTCAAAAAGGGATACTTTGTCTATAACGCACTTGCATCCTCCTTTCGGGGTGGATTTTCACGCAGTACAACTGTATTTTTTGTGCTGTAAATTAAATAGTGGCAACATAACCTAGAAAATCACAGAAAATGGGGCATGCGCAAATAGGGTATGGGAGCTGTAAAGTCGCACTGTTCTCGATGTATGGAGGGCAAAAACAATTGAACTATATAGTTAGAAGAGTAGTTTTTGCTTGTTGTTAAAGTTAAGAGTTTCATTCAGAGAGTTTAAAGCATTTTTTTCAAACGTGGTCAGCGGTCGTCGCTTAAAATTAAGGTTGCCCGTTACAAAAATGTAACGGAATTTTATCGAGGATCATTAGAAGCCTGGGGTGAAAATGTATTGCCGTATAGGTCTGTTGCATGATTGTTTCTAGCGTTTCTTTCGGAACGGAATGAGACTACGGATTTACAATGCACTGCCTAGCTCCCTAGTTTTCAAGATCAGATCGACATACCAAGTGGCCTCCTTTCCATTGACTGTCGATAGATTATCGTCGTCATCGGTTATCCTAAGAGGTTGTTCTCCAACGGTTTCCGGAGATTTGGAGAATGGTTAGAAGCCTTAACGGTGAATACACAGAAGGGGTGTAATGGAATTGTACTTGTAAGTTCATTGAAATATTCATTTATAGCTATGTTGACATAACTTATTTTACAGCCATCGTACTTAATATCTTAGAATTTGTATTATTTTATAGCCAATAATCAGTCAGCGAAGAAGTAATTAAAAACTACATATTACATTACTATACTAAACAAACAGAAGTAACACCAAAATTCCAAGAAAAATGAAAGGAACAAAAAATATTACAGACCGAATATCACTGTTTGCCGTTTCAAACTAATTTAAACGACCCACTCCTCCCCTTTCTGTTTAATTCAAATACAGATATGCATATGATTATAAATGATGGAGCTACCGAATCTATTATAGTTCTAACAAAAATGGACAACACCTAGAACGCATTCAACAATGCGTAGTTCTGAGCAAAAAGCAAGCAATATATAGCAATTTATATTACATCAATGAACAATATACAAATTCAAAACTTCAATGCGGAAAGAAACCAATATGTAAGGCAGTCAAAGTCATAATTTTGTATAGTTTTAAGACAATACAATTATAATATTATAAAAATAAAACAAATTTATAAGCACTTTGAAAATTTATTATGAAATATCTAATTGATTATATTTATTCTATTTTCAAGAAATTGAAAGTATAGCTATCTGCATAGAAAAAAATAAGTAATTTACCAATGAATATTTTTTTCAAAGAAAACTATAAAAAAGCAAAATATATTTGGAGGAAAGCAGTACCAAAAAAAGTTTTTAGTATATTATATTTTTTATGAAACGTTTTCATAAAATTAAGAATATATATATTTCTGTCACCAGCATCTAATGAAATTACTGAGCTTTATGTGATTATATATTACCCGTATTTTTGTAACAAAACACATGTTGCTTAATATAATTGTTAACTCTGATTATATTAATAGGGAATTGTCTGTTGCCGTTTCGATGTGAATCTTAATACTCTGAAAAAATAAAGTATTAGTGTCATATAAAAGATCTATTGTCTTGTAATTTATAATCAAGAAAACTTGCATTAGCATAATCATTGTTCACTGGAATCAATTCAAAATGTTGTTCATAAAGATTTGTAAATGGTATGCATTATATATTTTTACAAAAATAGATAAATCATCAATGTATTATCTATCGAAAAATGGATGCATAGTATTGAAATACTATACATCCCATCAATAAATAGGATGTATATTATTTCTAGTCATTTTGAAACGTGTAGAAAGAAATGACTTATAGAAGTGCTTTCTGGACCACCTTGTGATAAGCCTTAACTCATTTATAATTATTTTCATTATAAACGGAAAACAATTATTTTATAGGATTGAAAAGAACTTCATTAAAATATATAGTATATATATATATATATTTATATCTGAGCTAATTAATTGTTGCAGTATTTTTTTCAAATGATACTTATAGCAGCCGATATGACATATTGTAGCATTTAAAAAATACATAATATACGTTTAAAATTCAATTGAAATTATTCAAACTTAATAAAAATTTTATGAAATTTGAAATTTAAGAAAATATTTGGATATTTCAAAAGAATGATGTGAACTTATTTTTTTTAATAAATTGCCAAAACCTGAATATTAGCTTATATTTTTTTTGTAAATGAATATAATATGGATATTACTAAGCAATACATTCTGATTTAACGGGAGCTTTATTAATTAAAAAATATTTATTTATAAATGAAATATGTATATTTTTGCAAATTATAACATTAATATCAATCAATAATTTTATCAACATGAAAGTAAATAAAATCATTTTGCAATTATTCAACATTTTCAATGGTTTTAAACATGATAAAATTCACAAAAAGAACAAAAAGAAAATTATTATGTAAATGGTGCATATTTAAACAAGAAATTGATTAGTTAATTCCTCCATTAGTATCAAATGCTTTTCTCTCTATAAATTGTCTAGTTAATTTTAAGCTACAATAACAAAAACATCATACACATTTTACAACCATATACTATCAGTATATTATTAAATAATGACAAATGCTTTACATTAGCATACGTTTTGCATAAGAGAATAGCCCCGTATTGTCGTTGGAAATTTGGCATTGGATATATCTTAAATTCCCTTCTACTTCACTAAAATATCACAACACTATTGTCAACATTCATCATTTTTTTAATAAATTTTTTTTATAAATAAATTGTTTTAATTCAGTTGTTTCTTTTAAAAAATTGTATTGTTATATTTTTTATTTACAGAGCTAATATTTTCGTTATATAGTCTTTATATTTTATACATAGTAATATTTGCAATATAAAAATATAAAAAACTAAATATAAAAGTAACATATTCAGTAATCATATTGCAGAAAAATGAAAATGGAACATTACGAACAAGTGCTTTGAAGGTTATCATAATCAAGAGTTACTGAATCGAAAAATAAATTATTTCAAAATGATGCATCATCAAAATTAATAAGTGATGAGTTACGTTATAACTTCACCATGGACGGCGATGCGGCAATTTGTATTTAACAGATTTAATGTACTTGGAATTGCTGATTGATAGATTTATGATATAAGTCTCCACGCATCATTTAAAGTACCAACTGTGATCATGGTGGTAATAGTATAAATAACAGTCATTCTTTTTCCTTATGTGTAATAAATAAATGAGTAAAACATGGTAGGAATTGAAGAAAAATCAGTGGTTAAGGATGCACTTGAGTAATTTGCAGAATATATTGATGCGTATTATGTACGGCTGGGCAATATTGTGCTGGTATATTGAATTGGGAACAGCAGCAATAAGTTAAGTGTGATGCCGTACTATGCACGAGTAATCTGCATATATTTGAATGAATTATCTACGTCTTAGTCGTATCCACGTAGTCACGTCGTATCATACCAAAAAAAAAAAGTTTATGCCATTACAGTTAATGCTAAAACAGAAGCGTCATTCGTTTAAAAATATCATTTTATAGAAGTACGTTGAGATGATAAATTTAACCCTACATAATTTCATACGAATCTAAATGAATGTATTTCCAATGCATATCACACTGCAATTCACTGGTGCTCAATCAGTGGATAAAAATTCTGCTCGAGTCTTAGCATATTGAACAGTCAACAGGCTTCGATGGAAATGAGAGGAGTTTAAATTTTAAATGACAGTTATTGTGTATGGGGGAGGGGTATTGCTTTTTTCAAAGCATGGCTTTTAGCAGCACTACTTTTTTTGCGAATGATTAAAGCTACCGTGTGTCATTGGAAAATGGCAACAAGACAAGGTATTATTTCTCTTATGAGCAGATGGATCAGTGGGTTTTAGGAAGTAAAACCAAAAGAAAGTTTCAAACTCTTTACATATATAAATTTTCCTCATTCTTCTTGAATTTTTTAAAAGTGAGGAAGTTCAGAATATTTATTAACATTTATGGAGTTTGATTTACCTTATAGTATTCAGAAAATGAATAAGAGAAAAATAAATTTCTTGACTAATTTTTGAACCCGTCGTGCTTAAGAATCTATTCCTTTCTGCTGAAGTATATTCCATCTGTCCTGTAAATGTTAACCTTAATCAGCATATGAATCTCTGAACGTTTGTAGCTGGCTATCCATTGCAATAAAATGAACACACGAATTAGTCGTACTGCATCTGATCGCGTAATCATTTTGTATCCGTCTTCGTGATGAAACTTCAATATTTGACAAATGACATAGAATCTCTGAAACAACTAATTTCTTTCGTGATGCTAAAACACCTACGAAATCCGATTGGTTATGTATACGAGGTTGTAGGTGGCTTAGTCCAATCACGATTTGGAGTCCTGGTGTCTACAATAACCCACCGTATGAAACAAGTTGTGTTTGTCAAAGATCTAAATAGTTACGTTGTATTGTGTTCAGTTCTTTAGAGATTGAGTTCAAGGAAAGATGTTATCTTTGTCTCTTGACAATGATTCACGATTATGAGGTTTATCCAAAATAACTGACAGCATGTCTTCAAATTTCAAATTTATCGATAAAAAATAGCTCATTAATTATACTATGGTTATGATTGTCCCTCAATAAGCATCCTAAACTAACACTAGAACGAACGGAATTTTGATTACCCTTAAAGGTCTGCCTGTGTCGTTTAGATAGCGTGATATAAAATAATTGTAATAACTAAACAATTGCAGGACGACTGTTCAGTAAGGGTTAGTTTTAAGAATTTTTAATATTTTCCATGTAATTAACATTATTTTATGACCCAATATATCATAAAAAACTGACGTTGACATTATGTTTCGCGAAACTTGTTGGAACACTGCTTTTTCGCAAAACATTTCGAGTCGAAAATCTGCAAAGAACATTACTATTATGCGGTATCCATTCTGTGAGATCCTTAGCGATATATATATATATCAGGAATTACTGGAATATTATCAATTACATATGCACTTTTTTTAAGATTATTTGCAGTCAGTCACTTTCATTCAATCTTATGTATTAAGATTGAATGAAACTTATTATATTGAATAATATTATTATGATTGAATGAATCTTATGTATGATTGAATTCTTATCTAACTAAGCATAAACTAGTGTAAGACAGCTCAACGCCATCCGTTTCATTTTCAGAAATCGCATGCAATGAATTAGCAATTTCATCAAGTTAAAAACTTTTCTACGAGCCTTCGTTTCAGAGTGCCTGCTCTGCACAAGGTTCGAAAATCGACTAATTTTTTTTTATGAGCAGATAACCAAATGCTATGTAATGAAACAGATAGATACAAAAATTTTTAGAAAAATGGATTAGTTTCCGCTTTTAACCCAATATCACTGCATTGAAAGTCAAGTAAATGGCGATATTACTTTGGGAAGTTTGTTTTATTAATGGTAAAGATAAATGATAGTCATTTATGATGATAAATTGCATTGGTGTTGAAAAGACACCAGCGGAAGTTCTAGGAGTATTTAGTTGTAAAATTTCTCCTAATCAACCTAGAACCACAAAACTTTTACTGTGTAATCACCATGGAAAATATTTAAATGTCACTAAACATTTTCACTTTTCCTGTAAAAATGCAGAAAGGGAGACAAACTGAACAGGCTATGGTGTCAAAATGATACTGATGGAAGTTCTAGTGTTCACACAAGGTTCAAGTATGGAACAAATTGTCAATTACTTTTCGTGTATTATGTATAACGAGTTTTTGTGCTGAAAATATTAATGATTATTTTTATTTATATAAGTCAGTAAGATTCATCTATCTTGCAATTTATTTATCTTTTTCTGTCTCATCTCTGTATTTGTCTTTAAATGTAATGCAGTCTCCATGAAAAATTGCAAGTGCGTTAGACATACGTATAATGAGTGAGTTTCAAGCGAATAAATAATATCAAGAACATTTAAATTAGCGTTTTCTGTAATTATTCATACCAGAAAATAAAAGCTGAACATTTCTACTGAATTTTCAGCTATAAAGAGTGGAAAAATACACAAATTGCAGTAAAATTAACTCGTTTCGATTGTTGGTTTCATATTGATATATTGGAATTCAACATGTATAAAAAAAAGTTATAAATAAAAGATATATTTTGAGTATTTGAAACTAATTCAATATTACGTACAACAAAACATTCCTATAATGATTTCTACAACAAAATAAATTTTTAGTATCTGAACGTGTCTTTGTGAACTTTAGAATGGTATATCTGATGTAAATTATTATTGTTCCCATTTTTAATTTAGAGTCATGTTTAATCATAATCAAAATTTTGAAAATCATTAAAATAATACTTAGGTTTAAAAATTATCTTCAATTAAACATTTATATATTAAGCATAAAAATTTTCCTGGTAGTCTTATTTAACTAAACGAAATTTTTCCTTGCATTCCTCTTTTCTTCATCAAGAAATCTACTAAACAACTGAAAGATAATTAATGGGTGTCTCAGATTTGGCAATTCCTGTGGAACAAAGACTTCCATTAAGTGTTTTATTGTGATCACTCTTATCAGGTAGCAAAACAAAGACTGCTGATGGCGTTTCCACAAAACGTTGAACATAATACTCACAAGACATAATGAGTTAATTAGCCAAATTTGTCTTTTATGAAAGGATGGCTGACTTGAAACACCGGAAGCAACATATTGAAACAAATTGGGAAGTACTAATTAGGATAAAAATTATACTTTTCTTATAATTTACATACACTGAAGTGCTATTTAGATTGCAAATATAGTTTTGTTTAAATATAATGTGTATCGTTACTTAAGTCATATTTCCTTGTAATAAGTTTTGAAACCCATAAGAAGGGTTTTGCATATGGGTTATGAAATGAAACAGTATTAGGTGATGAAGTGATAGTTTGAAATAATTTAGGAATGCTTGTATAGTTAGGAATAATGTATGTACTAAACATAATATGTTTGTTCCTTTTTATAAAATGTTGTACAATTTTTATTCTTAAAATTAAATCTTAAATTGTATTATGCATACAGGGGTTTTCTTTTAATTAATCACATCTGAATTGTAATATATATTTTCGATGATTTGCTCGCACAATGTTTACTTCCTATGGTTTATTATTTTTTAATGATTCAATATATATATATATATATGTATATGAGATAAAAATTTTGAATATTCCCATTAATTTTTCAATATATACATGCTATATGAACACAAACTGCATGAAATGTCCTAAAATTTATTTAAATAAATAATAAAAATTATTTTTGAAATTATAACTATGTTAAGAGTAAAATTATTAGCCTTATAGAAATTAATTTTTTTAGAAAAAATCTCCACATTCTTAATATTTAACCAGATTTCGGACTAGTTCAATATTATACAAATGATGATGCAAGTTCAAGAATAAAATAGGTAAGAATACATATATATTAATTCCATTTAATGTAGAAATCTGTTACAAAATGGAATTGTTTTTAAAGCTTTTTTTACTGGTAAATATATTCCAAACTTTAATGATTAAACTAATTAAAATGCTTAACTTTAATTTATTATTTCGAAGCAATCGGCATTAAACTCATTCAAAAACAATTATTTTAAAAATTTGCTGGAATTACGTGATATCCAATTACCGCAAAACGTGATATTTACTGCAGCTTATATTTTTCGTCCGCAGTAATATTGTTTTTCTACAATATCATTACAAAATTTAGGATAGGAAGCTATTCCTTAAATTTGAAAAAAAAGTGATTTTCAATAAAATAGAGATAAATGGTAAAAAAATTAATTTTTAAAATAATGATTTAATTCCCGAGCAGTACATGAGAAATCGATTTCGATATTGGAGATAATTAAACACTTATTTGCTCACTTTTCTGAAATCCTCAGATTGGAGGTGATTGAGATCAGAAAACACTTGAGGGCTGCCTTTTTAGTTTTTCTCCATTCATAGCTATGGAAAAGGCTCATTTGTTAATATGCAATACTGCATACGAGTGTAATGCGTAAAATTCCTTTTCAATATTAAGAAAAATTCCCATATTGGTTTTTGCGACTTTGTAAAAAAGAAATAAAAAATGATAAACCATCCTTTTACTAATGGAAGGTAATCATTTACAAGTAAATTCTGTTATTTGAGAATACATTGTTTACTAAGTTTTCTTTTCTATGAGTGAAAAGCCTTACTCCTACTAACGCTAGTTAGAAAATAATAACAATTTTGAATTCCCTTGTGAAAGTTAATAACAGATTACAATAAATGAAATAGTTTCTTGATGAATATTTTTGTTTTTTTTATGTTACTAACATTATATGGAGCAAAGCATAAATAACAATGCATTCAAAATTTTATTTCTATCTTCTTGAGTAAATAGTATGTAAGAACCAAAATGCATGCATTCATAATTAACAGTTTTCCCCAAAAAGATCTCTTATCCAGGATAAAGGACTGCCTTAAAGAAAAGAAAACATGCAATGCCATTCCTAAAACAAATTGTTTGAGTCAAAAGTAACAAAAAATTTGAACCCTAAATAATCCGACGCTTTTAAATATCGCCGTTGATTTACGTAACTAAGTATTCATTTTAGCTTCATTCCATCCGTTGATTGAAAAATCAGATTATTTTATCTCATTAAATTCAGCATTTAAGCTTTCTTCTAAGAATCGCAATTTGAGATAAAAAGTAGCAACTAAAAAGAAGAGAAACGAGGACAAAATGAACTTACAACGTTATGAAATTTTTATATAGTGATAAGAAAAAAAAATAGCTTAAAATGAAAGGATGATTAGTTATTCTGACTAGATATGTGAACATTGCAAATTAATAGGAATTTAATTTTTCATTGCATTATACATAAACAATTTATTGCAATAAGAGGATGAAATGAATTCCCATGATATAAAGTACATATTGGTTAAAAAAGAAAATTTTCTGATGCATCATAATGGTAATTCTATTAAAATTTTTCCAGAAGGCTTAATATCAGCATTTATTATAAATAATTAATGTATCATCTTCAACAAAAAAATTTTTACTTAGTAAAAATTAACAATTGCTCTACTATTATTTACTGTCGTGATTTAACTAATAATGTTTAAGATTGATGATAAATACGAACTAGTACAGTATAAGAAATGTATTCCTGACAAATCTATGATTTAAAGCATAAAACGTTTATATTATAGGATTGCCACATATTTCTCCGCATTTACATTCGTCCAAACCGATGCAGAGTTTTATCCATAATTGAAGGATTCTTAGATAAACAAAAAAATACTGAGAGATTTTAACATCCAATCATCCATGATGATACAGAAAAACTAACTTATGCTAAAATTGCCCTTGTGTCATTGAATAAAATTAGTTGAACAATTTTAAATAAGTATTGTTTGCAATTACTTTTACGAATTACAATATGATTCTCTTCTGAACAAGAACGCAACTAATTTGCAAAAAAAAGTACCTGATACTTTATGACATATCATATATATACACATTTTCTCAATTGTAATGATTTAAAAAAAAACGTTTTCAAAAACAATCTAGAGCACAGCAGATAATATAGTAGTTTATTTCTTTAATTTTACAGGCGTAAAAGAAATTTGACAACAATTTCAGAAATGATGCATTTTAGCAAGCAATAACAAATTTGCTCAGTTTTATTCTCTTTAATATGAGTGTTCGTGTATAGTAAAAAAGTACTTTCTTAGTGAAATTGATAAAATTTGGTATTTAATGCATCTTAAGAATATTATATTTAGTTTCAGAAAAGGGAAGTGGAATATCATCAAAAGATAACATAAGAAAAATGCAAATAATTTTATTGTTCAGTTTAGAAAATCAGAATTTTGCTGGAAGTATAATTTACAAAGTTTCACACAAACTCTATAGTAATATTAGCAATGAATACTTGAGATATTTTGATTCTCATTAAAATAAATGTAAGAATTGTTTTAGAAAATAGAGGTCTGCATGGCAAACATAAGTTCACTTTTGCTTAAGAAAGAACCAAAGGTAGAGACATATTAAACAATCAAAAATTTATTAAGGTCAATTCAAAATTTAATAGGTTTTAACTAACGAATGAGAGTGAGTTAACCCTTATTAATAAAATATATATTTTTTATTATAAGTAGATGTACTCGGAAATGTGTGAGCTCAGAAAAATTGCATAATTCTGTACAAAGATGTTAAGTCACATAATTGCAATACGAGAGGCTGCTGTTCCATAAACTATCTTTTACAGATAATAAATAAAACTAACGCTATATGCGATTCGACTACTAACTTAATCAGCGAACTCATTTCGCTTGACTTAAGACAAAATGGTTCGTTTGCGTTCACTGTGGTTCTTGTCAGAGAGAGGATTTGAAATCAAACAATTCATCGAAAGAAGCTCTGAAGTGTATGTATTTATTTTTTTAAATAATATTAAGATAAAGTTTTATGAAATATTAATCTTTCATTCATTTTCTTCTATATATTCATTATGGCAGTTTACTGTTTAATTGTTCTACTTTTTTTCTATTTCTTATGGTAAACAGTTTTAAATAAGCTAATTAACAGTTCATAAAAGTTTCAGACTATTCGATGACTATTATATCATTCTATTCATGGAATGAAAACTTCAAACTACATATTTCTCCATGTTGAATTTTTGTACACAATACTGTTATTCAAAACATATACTAAGTACATAGCATAATTTTGTACATATACTAAGGCTTTTTTGATAATTGAAGTATGGATTCAAAAATTTTTATGCATGTTCTAAAATGAAAATTTTGTAAAACTGTGCATGAAATTAGCTCTAAAATGTTTAGTACTTTTTCTAAAAAATTTCAAAATCAATATTAATGTTTTTTTGAGAATTTTTGCAAGTTTAACTATAAAATATTAATAAAAAATTGAAGAACAGCAGCAGAATAAACCCATGCACAGTTTTATGTAGTATTATTAATCTTACTAGATAAGATTTGAATAAATGTAACATTGAAAAATTATATCCATACAAAATAAACCACCGATGCAAAGAAAAACTAGAGTAGAAAAACTAGATACTAGAAAAAAAAAACATGATAAAACTAAAAACAAATATTTGTCACTATATAAATCGTTATTTTATATCAATGTATACTTACAATAACGACAACAAATGTTTGAAACGATAAAAATACGTTCATATAACACTACAGTAAAGAAGAAACACACATAAACTACTTCGTACATGAGGTAGCATAACGTTACATGCAATTTCGGAGAATCCCAGAATTCAAATAAAAGGGCGTTAAGACGAAACAGCGCTAAACGAGACAACTTTAAGTGGGGATTTACTGTATATCTTTAATAATTTTGGCTATTTAGCGTAGTGGCTGATTTCGTAAAATTTATTTGTGGTGATAGTTGAAAATACGTATATCTCAGTTGCGACTTTTGTATTTTAGAAATAATGCAATAAATTAACAAAGAGTTTCCAGAATTTCATTTAAGAAGATAAATTGGGAGTAACATGAAGGAATATGCATATTGTTTGTCATATCCCAACTGGTACACTCAGGGTTTTTTAAACGCAATTCGTTTTCAATTAAAATTTATAGTATTTGTACTAAATAATAAATATTTTAATGAAGAATGTATATAGTAATAAAGTAAAATCAAGGAAACAAATCAATTAAATTTACATTATACATATGTTTTATTTTCATATATTAATTCAAAAAGAAAATCCAAATAAAAACATTATTTTATGTAAAGAGCGCATGGTGCTTTATTAAACTTTGACATTTTAATAAGAGACAGAAACATTGCAAACATAGCTTAAACTTTTACAATGAGTCAATTAACTGTTTAACAGTACATAACAACAAATGATATTTTCTGTATTTCTGAAGCAAGAACTAAAGTGTGAAAGAAAGAAAAAAATAAACGTAAGAGACTAGAGAGAGACGCTTAGAAGAAAGATTTTCCATTTCGACATTGGAAAGAAGTGTTTTACGGATAAGACCTGCCGCATGTGTCACTTTCAGGGCTTATCTATGTCCGTTGTTTTAAAATGTAGTAGATCATGGAAGGTGACAATTCAACCAACAAAAACACTCTTGGATATCTAACAACACTGTGAAAAGAAAAGAAAGCCGCGGAAATATCATGTCGTTACAAAGTGTAAAGAAATTTGGTTTCTTGTTAGTATTGTGAAGAGATTTTAGTGAATTTTGTATTCTAACAACTAAGATTAAATAACACTAATTATTAACGCAAAAAAATTAATAACCTAAGACTATCTAAACCTATTAACAACCAAGACATTTTTTGCTTATATTTTTAAAGTAAACTATATTAAAAGAACACATGATTTTTAACATCACAACAATTTAATTCAAACCAATGCTTCGCTGTATTGAAAACATACATAATATATTTTATCAATTGATTCAAGAATAAATTACAGCATTGAACTACTAATGCTTTATAAATATTAATTATTCTAAAAAAAATGTTTTTAAGCTGATTTGGAAATTCCCGAACAACATTTAAAAATTAGAACTAATCATTAATAATTCATTTATACAATCCAATAGTAGGAATTTATATCAAAAGTTATATGGTGTACAAACTAGAATTAAATCTATCTATTTTTAATAATCCATTTATACAATCCAATAGTAGGAATTTATATCAAAAGTTATATGGTGTACAAACTAGAACGAAATCTATCTATCTTTTAATTTGCCTTCAGATTAATCAAAATTTTAAAGTTATCTATTGCCCAAACTAGCTCGTTAATGACATTTCTTTTTTAAATTTTTCTCATAAAATTAATTATATGGATTTAAGAATGTGATCATTAAATATCTTATAATATATAGTTATTTCCCAATATTTTTTACTCTATTTAACTACTATATTTAATGCTACATTCTATTTTGAAATTATATTTTATCAAGCAACAAACAACAAATAATGCGCACTTCCCCAAGGAATTTATTCCTTCTATTCAGAGATACTTAAAGGCTAAACATTTTCATCCTAGTTTTAAACTCATCCAGTTTCTAACTGGACATGGAAACTTGAAAGCATATTTGAAACGACTCAATGTGTTGCCTACTGAGCAGTGTCCTTGCTCCAGTGACACAGTCCCGGATGTCAAGCATCTGATATTTTCTTGTGCTAAATTCTCTTCCGAAAGACATACTCTCATAACTTGACTACAAAAGAACAATATAGTGTGGCCTAGAGTCTAAAAAAATGTCATTTAAAACAATACTGAATATGTATTCTATGACCTTATTGTTGAGAGCCGGTGTATGTACATAACTTTGTTATGGTTCTCAGTGACATTTCTCGTATAACGTATATCTTGCACAGATACACACACATATATAGAATCATTTGATATTGTTATTAGTTTGCTTTGCAGGATAATTACGATTTTTGCTTTTTTGTGTGAATAATATTGGTCTTGATTTTTAATGTCCATCTGAAACTTGGAAATGGATTAAATATTGTAACAGTTTAAGTCAGCGTTTCTCAAACTGTGGGACGCTCACCCATGGGAAACGTGATAAACTTACATAGAGGATGGGGGAGGGGGTGCGCAAGCAAGCATATCAAAAAGTCGCACACACAAAATAAAAGATTTCTTTAAAAAAACTATTATTTAAAAAAGATTCATTTAAAATATTTATTACTTAAAAGTAACATATACAAAATTTAATACTTATATTGATAATTTGTACGGCTTATAATTAAATTCATATTGTAACTTTTTAGCTTCAAAATACATAACTATTACATTCAATTCTTTGTTTTTTATGAAGAAGGGAGCGATGAAATTTATGATTTAAAACTGGGTTGCCAACTCTGAAAGTTTTAGAAGCAATGTGCTAAGTATTAGTAAACTACCCTGTGATTTTTGAACTTTTTCTTCATTAAAAACTCCTACGGAAACAAATATTTCTTTTTGACATTACTTTTACATTTGACTTGAAATACATTTTAACGGTATAATATTGACGTATTTGAAAATATGAAATACATTTTTAAGAGTATTTTGCGGGTTGGGGAATCAGTTATTTACATCATTATCCTGAAAGTTAAGCAAATTAAAAAAAATAATATTTAAATTTTTAGACATTTGAAATGAAGTCTAAAATATTAATGTTTCTGATAAGGTTCATTATTTTTTTCTTTTCTTTTTTAACATATTAAAACTCTTTTACGCATTTGAAAGGGGAGAAAAATCAATCAGCTGAGAAAATAAATTACAGCAGCTAATTAAACTTTTTTATTTAAAAAAACGCACAATTTCAGAGTATGTTTTTTGCTTTGAGGCAATAAATAAAAAAAATAAAAAAACTTTTAAATTAAAAAAAAATTCCCGTTAACTGTTTTGAGTTAAAAACATGCATCCAGGAATTTTAATGAGTTTGTTTCAATTTAACACTCCAGGGAAATGGGTTTAATTTTTAGCCTCTTTGTGCAGCTAATTTAACCTACTCCATCATCATTATTAGTTTTTTTCAATTTGAATTTCTCTCTCCCGTGGAGCGCGTGCGCGTGTGAGTTCATTTTTCCATTCATTATATTTAATTTAAATGGTAAAAATCCTAAATCATATAGTTGATATGTAAGCAGTTTTATTTATAAACCTATTTAATTTTTAAAAAATTTTTTCTTTCTATTTTAAAGAAAGTTGTGTTTTTAAATGTTTTTCCCCCTTCTTTTAGCTCTTTTTTAGAAGATGAATAATTTAAATGTGGTTAGTCAACCTGCCAATTTTGAGTCATGAATCGATATGGACAATATATGTAAGATTACATATTAATGTACTAATTTTCATACTATATAAGTAAAGGACTTTGAAGTCTATATCATTTTTTACTTTGCCGTACTTCATATTCTGTCAACGTAGCTGAAATCAAAAATTAAACTATCATTTCACTGGAACTCATGCAGTAAAAACTAGAGAACGATGAAGTTTTACTACTTTTTACTTCAAGACAAAAACTTCCCCAAGAAAATCATCTAAATTGTACATATAAAACCGAATTTTTACAAAGTAATCAGATTATAGATATTATTAACATTATCCAAATAATATGCTTAATTGTTATTTTGCAAAGATTAAAATAAAGTGATAGTTGCGTACTTAAGTGAAATGATAACTCTCACTAGTTGTTGTCACTTCTAATAAGTTAGGCATTTCCTGATTGATATTATTTCATACTTGCTTTGCATTTGCTTATTCACTTAGAATCTGGCAACAGAATATTAGTTAAGTTAGTTTTTAGAAGATTCTAAATGTGTTGCATTTCTACGTTAAGAAAAGAAATGGAGCATTTGCTCATATACTAGTTCTTTCAAGTAGAAAGCTTCATTAATTAATTATTGTAAATAGCTTGTTTTGTCCTGCGTGTATAAGAAACATAAAAGGCATATTGAAACCGAAGAATAATAGTTCCTCGAGTCACAACACTAATCACATCTTTATTCCACAAAAAACTGAATATTTCTTCAGCTTATATAGAGTCATAGAGAGTTCCAAAACTTTCCATAGCTATAAATACAGTTAACTGTGGCTGCGTGTTTAAAAATGGTGCAGTGTCCAGGAAAAATGTTGCGTCATTTTGAGGCGGAAAGAGGTGCCATAGCCACCAAAACCTCTTCTCGCACCATATATGTAATGTCAGTAGATGACTCGTGTTCTTCATTTTTGTTACACTGGATTTCGAGTAAAATATTTCCAAGTTCTTCCATCACAATTTCACGAATTAAAGATCTTATTTCTCGAAGATAGGTTTTAGCCGACACGTCCGAGTCATTTGGTATTTTCTGGAAACGTGTCCGTGTGATACGTCTCCCCTTCGAAGACTTTCTCTTTAATGGGACATTTTTATAAATTCACCAACTGTCCTAACGTTATGGACTAAATGTGTCTGGTACAAATATCCCGATACACCTTTCATGAGTTGGGCTTCTATCTCATCTTCCGACACAGAAGGATTAGCTTTCGGGCACGCAAAGAGTATGTTTTGAATATTTCGCGTTCTTTTGACAGAGGGGGTGAGAGGATTCACGTAAGAAACAGACATTTTTCAAATTAAAAACTTTTATTTAGCCCTTAAAGCTTATGATATTTTATGAGAATTTTTAAGAATGCAATCTGCAAACTAAACCCGAGGAGCACTTCAAACTTCTCTTTCAGCTTCGGTCCACTTCCCTTTCGATCCCCAAACGGCTCTTTCGCTTAATCCTTCCTTCTGGAATTAATAATATGATGTCCGACCAACAGTCACCCAAACTATGCTTTCCGCTTAGAAATATTTTTTTTTTCAAAAATCCCCTCGCCTACTCCATGACTTGCACTTAAATAGAAACTTAAATTTGCATAAAATCAAGTACACTCTATGGAAAGCGGTTTATAACTAAATTCACAGTTATAAAGAGTATTTTCCTCAAGATTATTATTAGAAGCACTAATAGTAGTACGATTCAGACGTCTTTCTTATCCACTATGCTTGAGTAACATTCTCACAGCTTCACGCCATACGTCATCAGTTAAAAAAAACGCATTATTTAGTAAGTTTTTGAACGTAGTACAATTGGTGAATATGTCCTCGTTGTTATCGAACCACTGTCGAGCTGCTCTGGTGAGATAGAAAATGACGTTTGCCAAGTATAACTGCTCATCCGAACGGTTATAGGTGACTATTCTATCAGAGTCCTTCAACCATTTGTTAGAGTCTTGTTGGTCGTCTCCCGAGAAAATACAAAGATTTCTGGAAGCAGGTACGTCAATATCGGTAATGGTTCAAAGTTGACAGGAGTGGAACTGCCATCTACATGCGTGGTTTCTCTTGCCTCAGGCCTTTTACTTATAACTCTACTTGAATTCAAAGATGGACAAAACTCTGGAGGAAGTCCTTGAATTCGTAAACTTTTGCGTAGCTCTTCAATGGTATTTATTTTACTCAGCACCTCCACAAAACTGTCGCGGAGATTAAACTTATGTGATAATTGGATACTTAAGTGAAATGATAACAACGTTCGCTAGTCACAGCTCAAGACTTTATTCACGAAATTTCCATAACTAAAATTAATTTTATGAATAAAACAAATAATATAATAAAATAAGTCAATTCCTACTTAGATCAACAAAAAAATTATTTTAGTTAGTTTTTATTAAATAGTTACAATTAATATAAATGTGTATATACATATGACAGAATCACTACATTAAGTGGCAACTAATTTTTATTAAATACCATTAAAGAATAGTATTGCAATCCAAAAAAAATCGTGTACATATAAAATTTTAGTTCAACTCAATGCTTTGAAGAGTGAGGGAAAAAAATATTTTAAGGTTTTAACCCAAGTCGCTAAAAATAAACCCACCGTATTTTTTCTGTAATTCTTTAAATAATTTGTTTATAATGATTAATAATAATGAATTTATAATGAGTTAAATAATGAGTTAATTTTAATTAATTTAATTAAGTTACCATATTGTTACCTAAAACAATAGTGTATAGAATATTTCAGATCGAATGAGCGCCTTAAAATGTAAGAAAAAAGCCCTTATATGTTTTGACACAAGCCACCAAAATGAATGCCAATGTGGCTGTACTTGTAATTCTTTAAATAATTAGTTTTAATTAATTAATTCTTATTAATTATAATTAGATTACTGTATTATCATTCAAAATAATTGTGTGTATAATATTTCAGCTCATTTGAATGCTTTAAAATATATTTCATTAACGATTGAAAATTTGAACAAGATAAATAGAGAGAGAGTGTGAGCTAATAGTAGGGGAATTTAATTACGTTAAATAATAATAAAAATACGAGAGAAAGAAAGATTTACAATTAATATAAATACTCACGAGATATAGAAACTAAAGTCAATACAAAAATTAAAAATTTTATTTTTGGCAAGTTGCCCGCAGTCGGGTTCATGCGTCCTATCAATAGATCGTGACCACAGCAACCGAGGTGAACTATTTTAGCTATAATATTTTTGAGACAAGTATTGAACAGTGTGTGAAGTTACTCCTTTAATTCTGTATATTTTTTAATATTTATTTGAAACATAACAAGATGAAAATCTTGAATATAAAAGCTATGAATAAATCTTTAAACTTCAGCTGAAATAAAATCTTTAAATTTACCGTATTGTAATTATTTTAATTAAGTAGATTGATTGCAACATTTTGAAAAAAACAAACTGTCATCAAATGTATAAATCATAGGAATTTCCTATTCTTAATAAGATTTGGGTAAAAAATAATTATATCTGATATAATTTCAGATATTTTTAAAATAAGCGTCAATTAGTTTATGAAGTATACTTTAATATGTATTTAATCAATACAAAAAATAAAATAATTGTTCACAATTTTTTAAGCTGCTAAAAACGGTTTACCGATTTCTAAGTATCTTTTTAATTGCTGATTGTGATGTATTTTTTTTAAAATGAAGTTTATATGAGGATCTGTATTTTTACTTAAAATAGTTAAAACTAAATATATTAGCCATTCAATTTATATATTCATTAAACATTAATAAATATTGACATTATGTTTACTATTCATGAAAATATATATTTCTTTATTTCATTTTATTCATCTGTTCTAACTTTATTAGATACCGATGCGTCGCTCGCTTTAACTACTCTTAAAATTCACTTAAGTTAACTTGCATCATAATACCCAGGTTCACTTATTCAAATTTTTAGTCCGCATTACGATTGAGTTAATCTATCCGAATCAAGTTCAAAGGTAACACAACTCCAAATAAACATTGCCAAATTAAAATTAAATTAATTTAGTTTATTACATTACTAGATTACACGATTACATTACAAATTTAAGTTTTAAATTAAACACAAATAAGAATAAGAATTAAGGAAACATTGGATAAGAATTATGTCACTTATCTGTAACGGAGGCAGAGTGATGGGGCTGCGGAGATGACCAGCGAATTTTCTATATGGATGACTCTAAAGAAAATATAGAAAGAAGATCTCGAAAACTGTCACGGGGCGTCTTTTAAGGGAGGTCCGATTTTCCAATGTTATGCTTACGCGCACTATTTGACAACCCCCCCCATTGGTCAGTCCCCAGGGGCAAAGTTACAATTTCAATTAAATGTATGCGGTTGTTTACCCTTCAGTGCCAGCGACTGCACCCCAGTCTAAAGAATTTCAAAAACATCCTTTAAACAAGGGGAACACACAGAATTACGAATGGATTGGGGACCATTCCCATTGCCATCCTCCATCAATACATACCAGGCATAATTTCTTCATATTTTTATCAATATATGCTATTGACTTCGTTCGACCGAATGATTTTTTTTAAAATAATTATTTTCGATGTGTTAAGAGTACATACTGAAAATTAGTTATACTTCTCTCTACCGTCCAAACAAAGGGATACATTTTAAGCGTGTTGTTCTAAATATATTATAATTTATATAAAATAAAAATAGATAAACACTGTAAGAGATTACGGATATTTTTATCCGATCAGTAACTTAAACACGGCATAAAAATTTTGAATTAAAAAATATGTATATGTTTCTATTAATTTTTAA
The DNA here is from genome assembly GCA_019973975.1 of Trichonephila clavata. NCBI lineage: Eukaryota > Metazoa > Arthropoda > Arachnida > Araneae > Nephilidae > Trichonephila > Trichonephila clavata. The sequence continues at coordinate 49,897 of BMAO01015867.1, forward strand.
CGGTCTAACTATTTTTTTTTCTTTTCAAATATATTTTTAAATTTATATATAAACATCTTTTCAAAATCTCTTTTAAGTTGTTTAATGAACTGAAATATTATGATGGAAAAAACCAAGAAAAAGGAAAAAACAATATGTTAAAAATATGTAGTTTTGGATAGTACAAGTAATTGCTTCTTGTTACTTTCCAAACACAAGTTTTAACTCTTAACTTGTTTGCTCTTCTAAATCAAGTCCTAAATATCTAAGATACCAGCTTATTTTCACTTTTGTTCATGAACAAAGATTCGACATATATTTCAAGTAAGTAAACAGTTAATAAAATGGTTCGTTAATAGTGTATTGTTTCTTGTAGTTAAAAAGGAAAACTCTATTGTAAAATGATTTCTTATGGAAATGTTTAACTATCTGAAAGCTTGGTAAAAATAGTATAAATATCTCTTTTATCATTATTATTTTGTTCACCAAGTAGTCCAATAAGCCACGAAAAGTAATAAGTAGGTTTCTCAGAGTCAATAATTTCAGGAGAACATTTTTCCATTTTAGTCTTTTACTGCATTCAATATCACCAGATAACAGAATAAAAAGATTACGCACCAAAGATTGCCTAAAAGATATACAAAACAAGAAACCAAATGAGGTAATTTGGAAGACTCTAATAATAAAAGACGCTGAAACACTATCATATAATTGGAGAACATAAAAATGATTAAACAAAAGCAAAGTTTTGTTAGGTAAAGAATAATGTGAAGGTTTAAGGAGCTCATATAAAATTTTATCAGTAAAGAATGATTCCCTATATTTGTACAACTTTTTTATTGTATTGGAGAATATAAGCTAGAGGGAAACTTGCTTTAATTTCGTTTACATAGTGAATTGGGCTTGAAATATATCTCATTCTAAATGGAAGGTATAACATACTGTAAAAGAAACAATGTACAATCATTTTCCATCATATTCAATGGAAAATAACACTCTAGACAAAAATAAAATCCTCTTATTAAAGTGTGAGCTTAATTTGGCTTTTAAAATATAGTTTGTAATGCAGTTGGATGGGATATTAATTTGAAAATGATCCACGGACAGTTAGAATCAGTTTGATATAAATGAAATCGTTACTTCTAGCAATAACTGAAAAATAATTTTTCAAGGTCTTATAAAAGAAAGATAACCAGGATGGAGTGATGGAAGTTTCTGTTTTTATCATGTTGCAGGTATGTTTATAGGGAAGGGCTCGATGAAAGGGGTGGAGTGGGATATTTGTTTTCCCTCCCGTCTCAGTCATGTTGTGTTCGAGGCAGCAGCACGTATTTGCTGTGGAAGTGTATTTCTCTCTCTCTGTCTGTTGGTGATTGCAGTGAAACGTGCCTTTTGTTGTCACTCCGATATTCCTTCATGAGATCCTTTTTCTGATTGGAAATGTGTTTTAACCCGTTAACGCCCAAATTATTTTAAAATCTAAATTTTTGAAAAATATTTTTAAATTACATTTTATATATCAAAAATAGAGTAATTATGCAGTTGTGTCAATTTTCCGTAATAAACAGCTGATATAATAGGGGATCTATAAGTAGATCGCTGGGTGCTTATGGTAGTAAAAGATCAAGAAACTTTCCTATGGTTTTATATTTAAAAAATTAGAAATTTAGGGGGGGGGATTTAAAAATAACTAATGGGATTTAAAAGAGAAAATATTATTTTACTGATCTAAAATTACTTAGTTACAATTTTATACGGCCAATTTGTAAAAGCTCAGTGTGATATAATGGAAGACAAAGGATTCATTACATTACCATTCAAAACATTACCTTTTGTACAAAACGTAAGAGGTCTACCCTTACATTTTTGAAACTGGAATTTCTTTGGTTTTGTCTTTTTCCTATAACATGGTCTTTTCTATCTAAATGCACGGAATCTATTACGTTTGATCTTGATAACATCCTCAAGGTCTTCCAATGCGTTTCTTATAATTTTTTCCCCGTATGAGGTACGCAATGGCGATGTATCATCGGATGTTTTTTATATTTTTCTTTTCGCAATTTGTTAAACTGAACAGAATATACGTATTTACGATAGCCATGCCGGTAATTCTAGTAAAGATTGGCCAGTACCATTTTCTGCCACGGATCGGACTTGTATGTTTTTCTAAGAGCCCAGTCATGTTGGTCGACTCCACCCATATTTTTGTTATACTAGTGAATACTATTAGGTTGCAAAATTTGGGATTTTTCTTTCAAGCCTTTTTATAATGCCTTGAAACTTTGATTAAAGACTCTATGTAATCAAAGTTTGTCGCTGTTGTTACACACTTGTTATCTTTCCATTTAACTATAATTATTTCGTTCTTTTCGTTGAAACAGTAGCCATAAAGAACCACGATTTTTTTCTTTCTTATCAGGCATTAAAGGGCAAGAAGCTGTTCAATTGTTTCTGATTGCGTCAGTGGTACGAATCAACCCATTTTTTATTTTTATTTTCATTACTGGAACTAGATGGTAGCTGCTCCGTACTATTAGGACCATCATCATTTATGTCTATCGATTTATATTGTTCTTTTACTTCTATGTCTTCCATGGGTACACAAATTCTACATTACCTGACAGATCTTTTACCGATGGAGTAATCATTTTATCATCATCAAAATACACTTTGTCAGTTACCTCATCCACATCAGGCGGTAAAGCAAGTATATCAGACTCTATTTCCTTAGAAAACTCATAATCTAACTCTTCTTCGGCGATGTGAAACACTTTACGCCGAGACATTCTGGAAGAAATGAAACGAGGAAAAAATGATAGTTACCACTAACGCCCAGCGATCTACTTATAGAGATCAGCATGTTTAAACTTACATTTTAATAATAAAGACAATTATTTTTCTAATATAAATAAGCCAAAATAATTAAAGACGTATTGAAAATGTAAAACACATAAAAAAGTATAACTTACTTTAAATTTTTTTCCCGTTGGATACAAAATCGAAAGCTGCACTTTGAAGCTTCAAAATGGGGAACATCAGACGCTTACTGATGGACTGCTCTGGGAAAGAATGCTTCAAATCTCGTTTGAAGGTGTGGCCACATGTATAAGGAAACCAGCCAAAGACAATATGAAGTAATTAAAATAAATCGTTTTCTTGGGAGTTTTTAGTGGTAGGTGATCTATAAATAGATCACTGGGCAGTAACGGGTTAATGCGGTTAGATTCCTTCCAAGCAACGGGAAATGTATCCAAAGAGAGGAAAGGGACTCTGAAGATCATTAGAACACCTGAAAATGTGGAATGAATTGGTATGTCAATCCAGACCGGTATGTGACTATGATCCAATAATTCTCTTCTAACCCTCTCTCCAAGAAAGGGTTTTTATCAACGTGTGGTTGGAACCAAATGGAGCCACAACCCACACTTTAGGATTTGCATGGATGTTTTAATAGCAGCCTTCCCCGAATGATTGATCTTCCTACTAGGGAATGATAACTGGCCAGCATGCTTACCTAATTTATCCCATCCTTATTACTTCCTGTGGTCATATCTCAAGTCCCTAGTTTACAGAGAACGCTCCAAGATTCTGGAAGACCTATGGAGCAACATCCTAGACTGACTTAACAATACCCCGGCCAATATGATCAACACCGTAAATCAGAGTTTTCGAAATCAACTGTATTTGTATATTAATATTGAAAAGTAAATTTAACAGACGTGTTAAATATTTTATAAATTTTAAGATCCAATGTTGTGTGGTAGGTGGAAAATAAGAATAAAGTCGGATGGAACATGTAGTATGTTTTATTGCATTTTCAAAACAGGAAGTTTCCGAGCCCCAACCTGTAGAAATAATAAACTAATATCTACTAAAAATACAAATATTTTTCTTTCCAATATCTAATTTATAAATCCGAATACGCGATTTTGAAACGCGTCTCCATTTATCTTTTTCTAAAACCATTACAAATATTATTTTCACAGATTTATTAATGATTCCTCGTTAAAAATATATAAGGCCTTGAATTTTTGATAGATTTCTTTGGTGATTCGAAATAAATAAATATAACTAGCTTCAGTTACGGGTCACGCTAAACAGTTTTAAATATTCCCTAAGTAAGGATATCATTTCTATAAATGACATAATTTTTCTTTCGTTTGAACACTTGATTGTATTTCTAATAGTAAGTTTTTCCCTGCTTTTCCCTAGAGTATTTAAATGTAGAATTTGTGAATAGTTAACTATCTTGTATTTTTACTCTTTTCATGAAATACTCTTCTGGCATCAATACACAATAATTTTATTAAAAACCAATTGCCTCGACTACACCATCACATCATCACCTAATGCTAAAAGGAATACTACATATATGTATATATATATGGAATGTTCCGCTAAAAAAAGAATTATTTTTTCGCATGGTGTTGTCGTACCACAAAATGGATGAGAAAGCATGTGTGTCTGGTGGTTGATACATCTTCCTTTATTATTTTTTGCAGGACATATTAACCCCTTCATGATCGGCGAATGGAGAAAGTAGCATTGGTCCAGGTCCCTCGCGTTCCGAGAGTATACGCAAGCACGGGACCGGCCGAATTTCCGTGCTAAGCCTATTTCCATTTAAAAATTCATGTAAAATCTTAAATGAAATCAAATAAGCTATAATTTATACTTTAATGTAATTTATAGTATCTGAATGCAAAGTACACACATTTCCGCTATATCTAAAAAAACAATTGTGAATTTTAAAAAAATATATATTTATTTTAATAAAAAGTACTATTTTCACTCTTTTTGCCATGAGGATTAAAATAAGATAGACGCAAAACTTATAAAATACTATCTGGCAAGTATCAAACTATAAATTTACTCTCACATAATCTTGAAACAGTTCTAACTGAGATACAAATCATTTAAATAACAGCTAATTATCGTTTTTTAAAATTATTCCTTGTAATGGTTTTTGCTTTCTTAGTATAACTTTAGTATTATGTTTTCTGTTCATATGGTTGTGGCAATTCTAAATGCGATAGCAACGAAAAAAGAGAACCATTTGTTCTTACTGGATTAAAAATGAGTCACAGTAAGAAGAAAGATTCATTTTTGAAAAAAATGAGTCATCATGTTTGTTCTATAAAGATATCTGAATTTTAAATTTTTCAATATTAAAATTATTGATGTAAATATGATCCACAAATAAAATAAATACTGAAAATATTATTATGTGTGCCTGATGCCCAATAAACTAATAAGCATTTCTTCTTTCTAAAAATTAATCAAAATATAGACATAAATCCAGAGCGTAATAAATCACAAACACTTAAATGCCCGATTCTCTCGAACAATCTAACCATCTGAAGTTGTTTGCATTCTTAAATATGCCGGATCCAATTTTAAAAACCTCGGAGCAAAAATCACATATTCAAATTCAGTTTTAATAAACATAATTCGAGGGAAAAAACGAACTGAAACCGCCAACTGGTGCCATGCAAAAATTAATATAAAAACGTTCAAAAGTCTGATCACACCGGTGTGATCATAGGCCTCAGAGAAGGGAAAGCGCAATCACATATATGATACCGTGGGCCCTGGAGGAAGAAGTGCGTCATAATATATATATGTGATCATCGTCCTGAATGAGTTAAGAGACACTCAATATATGTCACACACACACACACACAAAACTACTGTATATAAAACACACTCGAACAATTCATTGCGTTTTACAAGCAGCTTCAATATTTTATAACATTCTAGTCTTTATACTTTATACAAAATGCCATCCAGAAGTATACAACACCTAATTTAATTATTACGTAAAATCCTGCAGGGCTCAGGAACTTTATAGATTAACAAGCCTCAAGAGAAAATTAACGCGAATTATTACACATATATATAATATGGACCTGTGTTGTGTGTGAAAATTCCAGAGCCAATACGAAGCTAAATAAGTTATACAGATGATGTAAATTGCAAGTTTGTCTAATGCAGGTGTGTCAAACTTGCGGCCCTCTATAAACCATTTTAAGGCCTTGTTAATATATCAACACGCAATAATATATAAAAAAAATTAAAATTCTCCCAAAATACGAAAGGTAGTAGCAGAAAAGAGATGTCAAGTGTCAGGACGTAAACATTAATTTTATATATGTTTATTATAATGTATTATCCGAAATAAATAAATGTTTCAAAGAATTTTAATATTTTGGCCCCCGACCTAAAGTTAAATCCTGTTTTCTTGGTTTAAGTTAGCCTTTAAGTTTGACACACTTGGTTTAATGAACAAATGGCACGATAAAATGAAATCAATCATCATATAAATCAGGAATCGCTACGCTGCTATCTCGTCTTCTAAAAGCAATATATATCAAGAGGCTGTGCATTTTAGAATATACATGCGGAATAAGAGATATTTGTGTGCAGGACACAGAGCACATTTCTTGAAATCGCACGATTTACAAGAAATCAATTTGTATAGTTAAGTGAAGATAATTCATCATGCATACTGTTACGCATATAGATGAGTTTACTACACATAAAATTAAGACGAAAATAATTTAAAAAAAATGAAAATCGGACTTTTGCGAATGACCAGGCTCTTTTAGACGTTTAACAAAGCGTAATGATAGATATATCGTAAATACATGTATGTGTATCAACCATCAACTGCTCTCGAATTTTTACTCAATGTGTAGGAAGCTCCAGATGGTTCAGTATGTTAGAAAACAATTTCATAACGATTGGATGAAAGTGGCTTGCACATAACTTCACCCTTTACGAAAGCAGTTTTAGACACCCACCCACGGATGTAAATTTCCGAATTTGACATTGGAATAATACTTATGGAGCTCAGTGCTTAACTTAATAATGCAATATTATAGAGAGGGTCTGGAGACAGAAAAAAAACAAATTCGACCAATAGTGATGAATGCCATACCATTCGTCAACGTACCTACCACTTCCTTCAGATTTCCCAGAGAGATTCCCCACTGCATTTAAATTGTCTTCTTTGTAAGTAAAATTAGTCCTTTAAATGTATTATTTCACCGTGTCAATGTTCTTAACATTTTTCTCCCTAACTTAGTGTTGAAAATCGAAATTTAGAAACTAATTAAAATAAAATATTAAAATACAAAATTCTAATTCAAAATTTAAGTGATGAACATTATAAAAATAATGAAATTTAAATAGTTAAAACACATAAATTTACCAAGGTGCAACTTTTAATTTAGGAATATAATGTTGGTTTAAACTAGTTTGATAGTGCAAAGATTCTTCATGGTTCAAAGTGATAGGCTATAAAATAAAGATTTCCAACCTCAAAAATTTAAAAGTTGGATTATCAAACCTGAGAGACTTTTATAAATTTGAAAAAGCTATTTATTTGACCCAATTTATATTAGTGCAAATTTAAGTTCGCCTATTGTTGCCAAGATCATCAAGAAGCATCCTTTTAATTAGTTTATTTTTTTATAAAACATTACTTAAACTTCTCTTGTAAAACGTATTTAATGTATACAATAATCTTTTCAGAAATTTATAGTGCAAACCAAATCCTAATTCTCACTTGCAAATGAGTAAAAATCTTAATTATATATTTATTTTAATATATATATATACACTGCTGAGCACACCGTAAATGCAACACAATGAAGGAAGCATGCAAATAACATGCAATTTACAACATGCAATAGCGGAGTAGAGATACGCAAATGATTAGAATTTCAGGGCAGGACACACATCACGCACGCCTGTGGCGCACCTCAAAGCGCTATTTAAGGCTTGGAGTTTTCGACGATTTCAAGTTCGGCAATTGTGTTTTTCTTGTAATTTTTTCAAAAACACGATCAGTTATGTCCTGTAGAAAACAGCGATCAGTTTTTGATCAAGTATCCGAGTTCGACAGAGGAAGAATAGTGGCCTACCGATATTCTAGTCGGTTAGAAGAAACCAAACAACTGTAATGCGGATATGTGACCGTTGGATGCAGGAGGGTACGATGGACCGACGTGGTCGATCGCATCCACCTCAGTGCACCACTTCACGTGAGGACAGGCAAATTGTGCACATGGCAATGACGGATCACTCAATCACATCACGAACCATAGCTCAGCACATTGAGTCTGTAACACATCATTCAGTGTCTGCGCGTACCATTCGATCGCTATTTACAGCAGAGTGGTCTGTCCGCAAGACGTCCACTGCTTGGTCTGCCCTCGACGCAGAACCACAGACGTCTCCGCCGCCAATGGTGCGATGAAATAAGGATGTGGGTGGCAAAGTGGAATGAAGTTGTCTTTACTGACGAGTCACGCATCTGTCTGCAACACCACGATGGTCGGATTCGAGTCTGGAGACAACGTGGAGAGAGAATGCTGAACAGCTGCGTTATGCACCGCCACACTGGTAATGCACCGGGTATTATGGTATGGGGCGGTATTGGATACCACTCTCGCACTCCTCTAGTACGCATTCTTTAAACAACCAGCGCTGCATCTCCAAGGTGTTTGAGCCAGTGGTCCTTCCTTACCTTCAGGGCTTGGCCACAGCCATATTTCAACAGTATAATGCACGACCACACGTGGCACACATTGTCCAAAGTTTCTTCGTCAATCATAAGATTGAATTGCTTCCATGGCTGGCTCGCTCTCCGGATCTTTCTTCGATAGAAGACATGTGGTTAGTGGTTGCGCTCAACGATTGACCCAGATTACACCCCCAGCTGCCACACCAGATCAACTTTGGCAACGTGGGGAAGCTGCTTGGTTTGCTGTACCCCAAAGTCTCTTTGAATCAATGCCGACGCGTGTGGCAGCGGTGATCTTCAACAATGGCGGCTACTCTGGTTACTGATTCTATAAGGCACCACACTTCACAAAAGTCTATAAATTTAAGCATTTGATACTTGGTCAACATGTTATCTACAAAATAAATTTTGTTGTGCTATATCTTGTCTTTCTTGGTGTTGCATTTATGGTGGCTAGCAGTGTATTTATATACTGCTGTTGGTAAAAATTGCAACACCATGAAGTACATATCAAAATGAAATGGAATGTAATACACACACGACTTGTATTAGTACAAATAAATGACGAAACTTAAAAAAAAGCAATACTAAGTGCCTGAAATAAGTATTTGGTGTAGCCACACCACGCGCTGCAATATGTACTGCTATACGACGTGGTATGGAGTCACACAGATTGTGAATGTCTGCTTGTGGAAGAGAATTCCATATTTCTTGTATGCGCAGCAAAATTTCGTGTTTTGAAGCTGCAGGACGCGGATCATGGACAAGCCGCCGACCAACCAAATCTCACACGCACTCAATTTACGACATATCCGGCGAATAAGCAGGCCAAGAAAGAAGTTGCATGTGCTGGGCTGAACAGAAGTCGCGAACAGTCTTAGGTGTAAAGTAGGTCCATCATCTTTCATACAGACTCTTCCCCTGAAGACCACTGATATCATTCAAACGCATGAGTACGAGACATAAATTTAATCTTTATTTGCCTTGGTTAACATTTGAAATATTTTAGTGGCTGATTTCTTAAGTTTCTCAAGTAATTTGACGCTAATTCAGAATTTTTCTGGCAGAATGCATTAGCACGTTTTCATTTAATGACGCAGTATTCCCAAATGGCGAGATTGACTAAGACGAAACTGGCCAGAGAAAACTGGCCTGAATAAAGGAGGTGTATGAGATGACGTCAACTAAAAAGTTGTTAACTTTAATCGTTTTGAAGCTATATATTTATTATTGTTTTTTTCTGTGTGTATTGTGTGTGTGTATACTCAAGATTAAAACCATTTTATTTTGTAAAATGATGAAAAAACCAAAAAAAACGAATGTTTTTATTTTAAATTTTTGAAAGTTATGAAATGAAATACACTGCTGACCAACGTAACAGCAACACCAAGAAAGAAAAGAGGTATCTCAACAAAATTTATTTTTAAGATAACATGCTGACCAAGTATCAAATGATTACATTTATAAACTTCTGTGAAGTGTGGTTTCTGCCAGAATCAGTTGCCAGAGTAGCCGCCATTGTTGGAGATCTCCGCTGTCACACGCCTCGGCATTGATTGAAAGAGACTTTGGGGTACAACAAACCAAGCAGCTTCCCCACGTTGCCAAAGTTGATCTGGTGTGGCAAATGGGGGTGTAATCTGGGTCAATCGTTGAGCAACCATGGACCACATGTTTTCTATCAGCGAAACATCCGGACAGCGAGCCGGCCAGGGAAGCAATTCAATCTGGTAATTGACGAAGAACCTTTGGACAATGCGTGCCACGTGGGGTCACGCATTATCCTGTTGAAATATGGCTGTGGCCAAGCCATGAAGATAAGGAAGAACAACTGGCTACAACACCTCGGAGATGTAGCGCTGGCTGTTTAAAGTACCGGTAATGCGTACTAGAGGAGTGTGAGAGTGGTATCCAATACCGCCTTATACCATAATACCGGTGCAAGACCAGTGTTCCGGTACATAACACAGCTGTTCAGCATCCTCTCTCTACGGTGTCTCCAGACTCGAATCCGATCATCGTGGTGTTGCAGAAAGATGCGTGACTAGTCAGTAAGGACAACTTCATTCCCTTTCTGCCGCCCACATCCTTCTTTCATCGCACCGTTGGCTGCGGAGAAGTCTGTGGTTCTGCGTCGAGGGCAGACCAAGCAATGGACGTCTTGCGGACAGACCACTGCTGTAAATGGCGTCGAATTGTACGCGCAGACACTGAATGATGCGTTACAGACTGACTCAATGTGTTGTGGTATGGTTCGTGAGGTGACTGAGCTATCCGTCACAGCCATGCGCACAATTTGACTGTCCTCACGTGAAGTGGTGCACTGAGGTGAATGCGATCGACCACGTCGGTCCGTCGTACCCTCCTGCATCCAACGGTCACATATCCGCATTACAGCTGTTTGGTTTCGTCCAACACGCGACTGCCGATTTCCTGAAAGATAATCCACAATCTCGGTAGGCACTATCCATCCTCTGTCGAACTCGGATACTTGATCAAAAGCTAAACTCTGTTTTCTACAGACATAACTGATCGTTTTTTGAAAAAACCACAAGAAAACCCAATTGCCGAATTTAAATCGTCGAAATCTCCAAGCCTTAAATAGCGCTTTGAGGTGGCGCCACAGGCGTGCGTGATGTGTGTCTGCGCTGAAATTCTAATCATTTGCATATCTCACCTCCGCTAATGCATGTTGTAAATTTCATGTTATTTGCGTGCTTCCTTCATGGTGTTGCATTTACGGTTGGCCAGCAGTGTACATTAGTACACGTAAAATAGACGAATTGATATACAGGCAGAAAAATGGTTTTATTAGTGATATGATTTTATATTATTTATATTGAAAATTTTATAACAGTCGCTATTTATCATTTACAAAATATTATGTACCGTATTGCATATCCTGAACATTTTATAGAGAAAAGAATGCAGTTTAGTTTAGAAATTTTATAAACCTAGGAATCTAGAAATACAATTACTCACACTAAACATTATTATTGGTTAAAGAAAAAAATTTTTAACTCAAATTATACTCAACATATACTTATTGATCCTCTTAGAAAAATTTCGTTTTCTGCATCAATAATATTGACAGTGGTGCAATTTCATGTTCATGCACAATAAATTTATTTCCAAGATAATTGATTCGGCGTTGAATATTAGTCCTGGCACGTAGATGATGGATCACTTCTATCCTTTATCTGGACGAGTTAAATTATGAACAATATAATGGATATTAGGTTGGCCTTAATTAATATACTGTGAACGTGAGGATTGAAGAGTATTTGTTATTGGTTTACATTATTAATCAATACTACAATTAATATTCACTAAAATATTATTGATATTGATTAAAAAGTATATATTAGTACATTTAAACTAGATCAGTAATTGATATAAAGCCATTAAAAATGATTTTTTGAACTTAATTTGTATTTTCTTTTTTATCGAAAATATACTATCACCAATAAAAGAGCTGATATAAGTATGTTATAGCAATTTTTAATAAAATTAATGTAACGATTTATATTATATATATTTAATTTCTTATAAAATTGTGATCAATTTATCTAAAATTATTTTTGCATTGATTATTCAAAACTTTAATATCTTCATTTCAATTGATCGTTTAAATATTAATTATCTGATTTATTTCTTTTAATAAACTAACTGTTTAAGTATAAAATAATTTAAATAAATATATCTAGTATTCTAAAAAATTTGCAGAATATAATATTTTGTATTTTCTTATAGCAAAAAATAAGTGAATATTTATAAGAATTTAATTAATCCTAGACATATATTATTTTGGTTTAAACTTTCTCAAATATTAATTTTAAACATAAAAATCCTGCTACATAATTTACTCTCGTTTTATAAGTATTTTGTCTGTTTCATTAAAAAGATTAAAGATTAACTAATGTAATGAAATAAGGCAAGGCATTAACTGGCATTAAATGTATTTTTGAAAAAACTGTCTGTTTGTAGAGTATCCTGTATATTATATTTAACATAATCAATTATTATAAGGTGGGCATTAGATCACACAGAAACGGAAATTTATTTCAAGCCAAAGATTGGAATTTTTACTGTTTAAGTAATAACATGAAACCTTAAATATTGACAGAATTTCTAACATCTTAAAGAAATTATATTTCTTTTAATTGACGTTTTATAAATATACATTTTATTAATTTAAAGAAGGATATTTATTATAAAATAAGATGTGATATATTTATATCAGACACTAATTCTTTTGATAATGTATGCTATATTTTGAAAGCCAACTAAATGCATAAATTGATTATTTTTGTTGCTATATTTTATTCTCTATAATTTAAATCTCATTAATTGTTTCTGTTTTAGAAAAATTTATTTCCCTATACAAAAATAAGTATTTACTAGTTAATTGCAAAATAATAAATACGCATTAACTTGCACAGGTTTAAATTGGACTTTTAAATATTTAAACATGTCTAAATTATCTATTTGAATACAAGATAGTGTAATAATGTTACATTCAGATTAACCGACATTTCATTTAAATTTCATTTGTAATATTTATCCATGTTTTTTTATTTTCGGTTACCTAATTGCATTTATTTCAATGAAATAATTCTTATTTACTTTAAAACAAATGTTCAAAAAACAGGGCATACTTGTAAGAGGATTTTTTAAAAATATAACTTCGAAAATAACCGAGTGAATGTAAATTCAATTTTAGTTATGTGTTCCGAATCAGTGTCCTTACTCGCTATGTTATGGATAATAAATATAAGATAAGATATAAAGAAAAAGAGGGCAGCATAAAGATATTTAAAGGTAAATAATATATGTGTTTTGGCCAGCTAGGTGACATAGTTGGTTTGTCACTAGCCTTTTGCAACAAAAATTGCGGTTTCAACGTGGGCCCAAGTCGATAGATTTTCATGATGCAGAATATCGATAGCATCCATGTCGTATGATTATGCGGGATGTAAAAATCCCTTGAGTGATCTAGGATAAATTAAATTCCTAAGTACAATTTCGCATCATCAAAGCTCAAGCGTCTCCCCCTTGGGAGAAAAATGGGCGTCAAAATTACTCACGGCAGTTCGTATCGCCTATATGGTGCCACACTAAAAAGTGATAACAGCTCCTGGGGAATGTACTAGGTCTACAAAGGTAAAAATACAATCCACAGCCCCATTAAATAAAGAAATATTTGTATTTTGAATATACACAACGTTTATATTCAAGTATACTCTGTTGATATTTGACAGGGATTCAAATATATGCTGTCAAATATTCCCCTATATTTGAAAATACATACACATAGCTATTTTTACTTTAAAAATAGATTCATTTGCACATTGTCCAAGGAATATATAATAACTCCATGCATTTTTAAAGTGATTCAGCTTAGGTATTTTATTTAATCAATAATGAGACAGGTACTACCATCCTTCATATTATTTGGTGAACATGAAATACGGTAGCTTCGATTACACTGATTAATTTAATAAGCAATGGTCCTATATTATGCACAACAGGGGATGTAAGTATTTTTAAGTTAATAGTAATAATCATTAAACTGTTTAATAATAATTGTAATAGTGATAATAACTAAGATGTTTAGTAATAATTTTAACTTAATAGTTATAATGACTAAGCCTGATTGAGAAAATATATGTAATTCTTCAATGAAATAAAAAAATAAAGAATTCAATACTTGCTAATGAGACTATTCCAGGATACTGAATAAAACTGAACATGTAGAAAATATTTTATCATCTTTAATAGAATCGAATACTGTCATCAGAGAAATCAGTAAGAAAACTATTTCTAAATATATTAATTAAGATATAAGTAATATTTTTAAAGTCAAAATATTTAGTTTTCAATCAGTGTAACGTCATGATCAAATCAGTAATCGAGTAAAACTCAGAGAGACAGTTTCTTTTCACGTACTGATGACAAAAAGCAATAAACAATTTTTTTCACATTTTGTAAAACTAATTATTGTACCCTTTAACTCTGTGAATTACTTAAAGTTTTTGTAATGACATGGAAAACTGTTATAATCGCAACTAATGTTTTTAAATCCTTATTAAGATGTTTAAAAATACGAAAAATGTTTAGTAATTTTAGTGATATCAAGATGTTGCGTTTGATCTATTTCGCATTTTTTTAAAAATATAATGACACATTCTACGAAAATAAGAGAGAAGGAGATTTCTTTTAGTTCCTCGAATATGAGTTGCCTGATGATTTAAACGCGAAATTTTTTAAATCTAGTTTTCTATAAATCAACAGAAAGCAACCTGTTACATGTTAATTATCGAAGATGCCCGAATCTAATTACCATATAATTATTCATATTTATCTACTTAATATCTTACGATCTCTACTATTACTTCAATTAATTTTTAATTAACTTAAACTATTAAAATTTACTTATTTTTCTTTTAGAAGGAAATATTAAAATAACATAAAAATATGTAACCCTTACAAAGCGTTTTCATGTTTATGCGCCCTTATTAAGCACACCATTACTAAGTTTAAAATAGATTGGTAATCAGAGAAAAATAATGGCATTCTTCTAAGAAAAAAATGTCTGCATTCCTTAAATTGAATAACAATGTAGTTTTTACTATGTACTAGGAGTAAATGTATTTATTTATAGTCTGAGCTTCCAAAATAACTCTGTTAAGAAATGCTCTCTATTAATTTTATTTTAATTTCTGATAATAAATACATATTCTTTTGTCTCTCATCTTGTATTCTGTTCTTAAACTTTTTAGGACTGTAATTAACGTCGAAGGAATAAAAAGAGAAATAACAAATATAATTTTTATGACATAATGGGAAATTTACCGAGTCTATATGTTACCTGTATATACGCCACAGTGCATATAGACGACGCAGGAGGGAGAAACAAATCTGAAGCACTGTTTAAAAGAAAAGTTGTGTAATGGATTTCCCATTCCGAAATGGTTTTGTAAGGTCGGAGTTAGCTGAGAATATCGTGCTATACCTCAAATAAGAAGACATGTTTATCAGCCAGTGTAGGATTTTATAGATGAAGGGTCGTTTTTGCCAATTGTGCTGATCAAAATCTAACTTCTGCCACGCCAGTATGGAATCAATTGGTAGCTGATGACACTGAACGGCATGTAAAATTCCCACGTTCCCATAACTAATTCCAGAGAGAACATATGTATCGTGAGGGGTCTACAAACACGTACATCCTAATCACGAACCATTAGTTAGAAAATAGGTATGTTTGCAGGACGTTCAGTATCTTCTCGTACGGTGCTATGATGTTTGCAGCAGCGTGGACTGTCAACACGGCGACCATTATTTCAACTTCCCTGGTCAATGCAGCATAGAGAGAGATGGCAATTCTGGAGCAATGAATGACAGGACTGAACGAAGGAGTAACATAATATCGTCCTTTCAGAGGATTCCCGTTTCTATGTACAGTATTCTGAAGGCTGTTCATGTGTCTAGAGTCTCCGAGGATACTACTCGTCGTCTATTTGCATTCGATATCGTCATACAGGCCCGCACCTGATGTGATGGTTTGGATAAACGTTGGGTAAATTATACTCACATCTCTAGTTTGGATCTAGTATTGATACTTTGTTCTTGCCAAGAAAAGTTATTTAGAATCAAATGAAGTCTGAACCAAAGTTAGAGAGGATAGACTTCCCAAATAATCCATAGTAAGAAAGTCACAAATGTTTTTAAGAAAAAGAGAAATGCAAACATTTTTCGTTTTACATTTTTATAGATCTGGATATATTTTATTTTTTAAATTCCTTTTGTGATTCACTAAGCAGTTACCAAAATACCAACCTATTATTTCAACATAAGCAGCACAATGTGCATAAAAACATATAATATAAATAAATTTTTTTGTTTAAATAAAGTGAAACTTAAATATTTGTTACTCTATTTTTTTAGGGAAGCAAGTTAAAAACGTATATGTTTAAACATTCTTCCATTTAAAACCAGCATGCTGTTTCTCTGACTTTGATTAATGTCATTTGGAAAACGGCATTAGGGATTTTTGTGAATTAAGATAAAACGAAATAACTCTTCTGTTTTTTACTACAAATTTCTAAGTTAAATTTTTCTTTTCCTTCATGTAGTACATAAATTAGGAGCAAATAATATATTTAGCTTGTCTTTGGAAATTTCCCCTCATGCATATTTAACACATAACTGTTACTGCACATTTGGGATTAATAATGTGTCCCTGTCCCGTTGTGTGATCGTGCTATACTTCTATTTAAGTTTCGTTGGGTAAAATAAGGCTTTGATCCATGTGGAATACTTCATATGTATTAAATTAAATTCAGAAAGAAACCTGTTTTTCCTGTTCTGTGAACTGCTTTTGGTTATCTAGAGTTTATGTCATTATAAAAAAAAATAACGTTGAAGAAACAAAAGCATCAAATTCAATTTCGTGAAAAAAGAAAGAAATATTTGTTTTGATAGGAAATTTTTGGGTTTTCAGATATTCTAAAAAAGTTGTACAAATAAACAAAACATCATATCTGGAATTATATGTAAGCAAATAAAGATTTTTTGTGTTAGCTTTTGTTTTTAAAACAGAAGCTATGCATTAAAAATATTTTTTTTATTATTTCTAATTATGTAAGACATTATGTGTATTTCATGTTTCATATTATTTTTATAACCAGGAAAGTTATTATAGTGTGCCTATATTTACAAACAGAATCAAATAATGAAATTTTCAAAATGTCATTGCATTATTTATAATTTCTGTAAAATGTTCACAGTTCTTATAGAATCAATTCCTAATATATTTTGATTGTCTTCTGTACAATTAATTATATTCATAATAAGAAAAAAATATTTAATTCTTTTAAATGAATTTCTACAATAGGGGTTAGTTTATCTTTAATTGAACAATAACATTATAAATATTTTATTCTTCCTCTTTAAATGAGTTTTCGTTGTCAAAATATTGTATGCAGTACTTCTAAATTCAAACCGTGAGATAAAGACTGCTTGAAACATAACATGTATATTTTAAGATAAAAATTTAATTTAACTGGAATCATGATTTAAATTCTCTACACCAGTGTTTCTGAAATTGTGGGAAGTGCCCCTTTAGGGGGCGTGATAATCCTACAAATGACTCCAGCGTATTGAAAAGTTGAACACAAAAGATTATATAAAAAACGATTAATAAATTGAAAGTAAATAAATAAAATACATTCTGACATAATAAAAAATAAAATACATTACACTGATATAATACACTTATTTATATATCAGTACTGCGCAATGTATTTTACTTTTAATTTAACAATACTGACCAGGATAAGCTTATAATAATTACCAATAGCCCCATTTAGGCTTGTCGTATACAAAATTAAAAACAAAACTTAACACTTATCTTGATAATTTTTATAAGGTTTATAATTAATACCTTAAATCTCTTAAAATACGAAGATTCTTTGAAATAAGTAAATCCTTGCAAATGCTGGCAATCTTATTTTATTGCATTCCAAAGCCTTCGGAATAATTTTATGAATGGCAGTGCACATGAAAAATCGTACTTCGGAAAGACATACTGATGCGGCGCTGACTAATTTTACTTTAAGTTTCTGCTGAATTTAACTAACATCTTAAAAACTACCCAGGTTCGCTTATTTAACTTAGTCCGCATCAACATAGTGGCTAGTACTCTAAATGAATTATTGAGACAACGCAAAACTAATGAAATTACTCGGATTAAAATTAAAATAAATTAGTTTATTACAATTAGAATACATTACGAAATTTAGCGTTTAGATTAAGCACTATTAAAATTGAAGAATAAGAGAACTATAAACAAACATTAAGAATTTCACTTATATGAAACAGGAGACAAGATGATGGGAGGCATGGCATTTCCGCCAGACAAGGCGACCTAAATTTCCTAAAAAAAAGAGTTTACTATGACATGGAATAATCTAGTCTGCTCCCAAATTGTCACTCGGCACCCTTTTAAGGGAGGGCAAATCCCAATATTTGTGCCTGCGCGCACTCTTTGTCAAAGCCGCCTCATTGGACGGTCACCAAGCGCAAAGTTACAAAGTTTACCCAAATTTATGAGTCCGTTCAACCCTGTGTTCTCACCCTTGCGTTCCTGGGTCCCCGACCAAGGAATTTAAACAACATCCTGTAAACAAGGGGATATACAAATTACTGATTATTTGGGGGCCAACTCCATTGCCAGCCGGCCTCTCATCAATACATATACGTCCGGGAAATTAACACACTGGATGAACGAGGTGATTATATACATTGGAGACACTAAGAAGATAAAATCGTACTGCAGGTTTGCTTCAGAGTATAGTATTATTGAGTTCAATACATACACACTGGCATTGTATGTAAAGAAGCGTGATAAAAATTATGATTGAATAGGGGGTCGCAAATATTCGAAGTTTGAGAAGCACTACTCTACGCAATGTAAAAGTAAAGTAGAGGAGGGACAAGATTCTAATTATTGGCGCACTACAGAACAGTACTAGAGCTTTTGGAAACAGAATGTTGGTGATTGATAATTTTGCACATGACGTTTGAGTTGATACCACCCACTCCAAACCACGGAATGACTTCGAGCTTCGACAGATTTAATCTGTATCAGCCCCTCCAATACACGGTGAATCTTCAGTGGTACCAATACTCGAACGTGCTACATGCCTTCCAAAAGTAAGTGACCATAACCACTAGGCCGCGTGGCCACAAGTACGGTAGAGGACATACTAACTTCAGTATCTCACACATTTTTTGTATCATAATGTACAATTTTGAGATTTGTTTCTGATACTCTTATTATAGCTGATAAGCCATTCAATTTAACATTTTTCGTGCTTTTACATACATCGAACTATTACTTAAAAATGATTTTCTGTAGTTATTAAATGTAAAAAAAAACTGCCCATTTTTATTAAGATATTTCCAAGAAAATCATTTAAAGTTATTTATAAGCATACATAAAAAAAAACATTTAAGAGTAAAATTCAAGAGATGTTACATAGAAAAAAGTAATAAAAGCAAAAAGATGGAAGACAAAAATGATATATGACGTGAAAAATGATATTTAAGTAAATCTTGATACTCATAACAAAATGAAAGTTTCAGGTTACTAAAAATTTAAATTATTCTTCTAAAACATGGTAAAAGTTTATTTTTTCTTCTTATCTACAAAAAGTAAAAGAGAAGAGAGGAAAAAGCTGTTTCTAAAAACTTTTTTCTTCGTCAACCGTGATGTCGATCTTACATTATTTCCTTTTTTTATTTCTTCTATAATTTTACTCCGTGAAAATGAGGCATATTAATTTAATTATAAGTAACAGCAAAGATGATATCCCTATTCTGTTACTTAAGTGTCCAATTATTGTATTTTGATGAAAATTATGGTTTTTTTATGGAGTTTAATGTTAAAATTATATAAAGTAATGAGTTATATATATTAATTACGAAATGATGAAAATTGGTCTAATCTCTATAAATGATTATTTTTCCTTTTAAACAGTTTGATTGCATTCATAATTACATTTCCTTTTTTAGTTTTACCCGTATTATTATTTATATATTCTCTCAAAATGTATAAGTTATCACACTTTACAGGGAAGATTTAAATGCATTTTTTTTGCCTGCATTCATGATATTATAGTCATTTTTATGTAAAATTTACAAATCATTTGTGCCAGATATGTTAAAATGTAGACAAAATCATACTTTAAAGAAATCACATCTTACTTAAGTTGATAATAAAGCAATTAGACTCTATCTTGTACTGAAAATAACTTTAGGGATTAGAATACATTTATATCTTTAAAATTAAAAATCTAAAAAAATGCATCTAAGGCTTGTGAAGGAATAAAATAATTTTTTTACATATTATTTTACAATTATGATCTATATTAAAATAATACTTTAATCAAATATGACTGAAAACATTTTACTTAATTCAAAATAAATGTTGCATAATATTGATAGAAATACGTACTGCAACATATGTTATTCAGCTTAATCTTAACCTAATTTTTCACAAAAATTCTGAAACACACAAAAAATTATGTATAAAATAATAAAGATTCTAATTTAAGCTGAAAATTGCCAGTTTCGTTCAAAATTTTTTTTTCAGTTTTAAATTGGGTCAGTTTAGCACGTTTGAATTGTTGCTGTACAACTTTAAAATACTTAAATATATAATGTTCAGTACCGAAATATGTAATGTTCAGTACTGAAATATGTAATGCTACAGTATGTTTACTATAATGCAGTTTGGCACATAATAGAAATGTTAAGTTTCAGTAACCTTATAAGTTCTTTAACAAACAAAAATAAGTGAACACTTCAATAATGTTTTAATAGACTTTTTTCCAGACTATTTTTGCAATTCATTTAACTTTAGTTAGATAAATTTCAATGAAGTTGTTATCGTTAATAATTCATTCTAAAGAAGGATACATTAAATGCCTGATATTACTCTCAGTTAAACTAGAAAAAGAAATATTTTGTAGCAAATAACTGTATGCCCCTTCACGTAATTCTGGATATTTAAATCTCTTTCACGTGTATTTAAGATATTTAAATCTGTTTGATTAAGGTATACAACTACCCTAAAATTGTTTATTTTGCCAACAGCTGGCAAATTTTTTTTATGATTTAATTTTATAGCCATATCATTAGCTTATTAAAAATAACAAGTTTATTTTTTTCCGTTCACTAGAACAAAAACTACAAGTGTTTTAGCAAAAGCAGATGCCATTATTTTAAAAGCAAGATGTCATACTTTAAAACAGGTTTTACTCGAAATGTCTTTTTTTTTAAATGCTCAAACGATGCCAGCTATTGATCAAAAAAATTTTGAAAATAATTTACTATATTTTTTGTATATGCTCTGTATAATAATAGAAGTGATTTAACCTTTAGATTTATCAATCACTGTTTTATTACAAAATTCATAGTCCCTTATGTTAATGTAATCATTGTTTTTTAGGCAATTTCATATAATAACCAAGATAAAGTTAACCATCTCTTATTCTGAAAGTTATTTCAAAAATGAATAACATACCAACACATTTGAATTGAAAAATGGAAAAATTTGTTCACAAACTTTTGGTACAGGATGGACCGAGTTTAGTTTATTTTTTTGTAAATTTTGACCAGTTTTTTTTTTCTATTTTAGTAATAATAATTTTTTTCTTTTCTTAATTTTAGAATATTTTTCTTAAAATGTACTAAAGAAATCGAAAAAAAAAAATTCACATATTTCTAGTTTTTTTTTAAAGTGGGTTGGTAGTCGGAAACCTTAAATGATTTATTTATTTTCTGAAACATATTTACAACCTCTGACAATAAAGTTCAGAGAATGGTCCTGTAACATTAACGTAGATGAAATATTAACGAAAGTTACTTTACCATATTTTGAACTTGTCACCTCCCTTAACTATGCACCGCTGAGATTTTCTATATACGTCTTGGAAACTTTACAAGAAGTATTTTTTGGGAGGGAACTCAAACGCCTATTCACGCTTCGTTAGATGTTAGGAATACCATCATTATCGATAACACGTTTTTCTCATTCCTAAATTCTGGGTAACGATTTGTCACACAGATTATCGGTTAACCTGCATTTCATCAGCTATCATGCACACTGTTAAAAGATGACCATTTGTGATTAATTTCCTCACTGAGGGAAGTCAACAATCTGCCGCTACTGAAGTTGTCAGAAACACTTTTCCTGTTTTTCGAAAACAGGCGAACCACTTTTACACACTTCACAGACAGTCTTCATAAACATGTACCAGCATCGCATAATTTTCTTTTGGTGCCTTGCCAAGCTTTAAAATTTGTTTTAATTGATCTTATTGTTCGTTTATTTACCTGTTTTCTATTAAGAATCAAAGTACTAAGCAAACACTTCGTAAAACAAGTCTTACATGGAACTCTAATGAGTTTCAATTGATCAATGGTGGAGGCAGTTAATCAAAATCTGCCACTACGCATGTGCAGCGTTTTATTTTAATAGTGTTGCCTCATCAGCCGTTCTGACTTCATTCATCGAACTTCATCGTCAGAGGTTTTATAATTTTGAAATAAAATGAAAGGACAAAGAGTAGAACAGAATATAAGGATTTCTGCCAATGAAAAATCCGTCAATAATTACACATGTAAACACGTTAAATGGGATAATGAGCAGCATGGAATAATTTTTTCGTTAGGCAAATAAATTTAATTCAGTGAAATAAAATATGAATGTATGAAGCGTCATAAAATAAATTATACTATAGATTGACTTATAACTACTTGAAAGTGATTTGTAATAAAATAAGATGAATATAAAACATTTCAATGAAGGATTTAAAAATAAATATAATAAAATTTAATATCTTATTAAATATACATCAACAATTAAAGCAATAGGGAAAAATTTGAACATGCAAATTTAAGTGGCAGTATAATAATTTTCATTATGTTGAGTAATGGGACATACAGACATATATTCGAAGTTTGACAATTCTAACTTTCTAAGATGACATTATGTAACCAACAATGCATTTCTAACTTTGTTTCAGTCCATTAATAAAATCATTCACTAAAGAAAGGTGAACATATTAGATTTTTTTGTTTAATACATTATTCAGTTTTTATATTTTAAATATATATTGCGTGTTTTTCTGCTGTATGTGTTTTCCTATCACTAAATTCTTTAAATACCGGTTTATTCAAAATTAGTCTGGCCAATTTTAAAAACATGTAACTATGAATGGTAAATTTTTTACACTTTACTGCCAGTTATATTTTAATAAAGAAACATTTAAATTATAAATCTAACTATTTTTATTAGTGGAGGTAAATTACGGCTCTGAAATTAGATCCTTAAACGCGATACGAAATTTTAAAGCTTTTGAAGGACGCTTGCTCAATTTATGTTATGAAGAAAGCATTTAAAAATCGGAAAATATATTTTTCAAAAACGGTTTATAAAAAAAAAATAAACATTCAACACTTCTGAACTTAAGTTCAAATTCAGACCTATTGACTCAACTTTCATTTTAATTTATTAAAGATAATAAGCATGGCTGCATATTTGATCATTGTGACCAGAGCCTTACAATGCAATATATATTATAAATTTGCGTTTGTGATCACAAAATAAACTTCTCTAATTGCACACATATATTGTTTGATCCAATACATTCCTGAAAAAGATTAAGTAATATTTCTTCTCCTAAGGAAATGTTACAAAAAGAAAACATATATTAAATTCTAACAAGAAAATAATTTTTAAGTTACCTTTAACATTTTTATCGTATTAAATCAATTTGATTTTTGATTATCTCTATTTAATGTTAATAATATTTAAAATTATTTAAATTATAAATAACTAGTTAATGAAAATTCATTATGCTCTTAAAATAAGTTACAGTAATTGTGACAGAAATTACATATTACACATAGCGTATTATATATGCAAGATTATTGTAAATGTACATTAATTAATACGTAAAGGTAATGAAATATATTTATTAATAATTCCTTCGAAATTTGTTTCGAGTATTATTTGTGAATATATCATGAAACATTATGATACATTTTAATAATTTACCAAAAATATTTGAAATATATTTATGGACGTGAATACCTAATTCATAAAAATTAATATATTGTTCCGAGATCTGTTTAATGAATGCTTAAAATAGTTCAAATATTTTTTGGAAGTGTAATATGTTATTATTATTTTCTGTTCCATATCTTATTATTAAAGTTTATAATTTGCAATCAATCCCATTCCTTACAATATAATGGCGATTCATTGGAAACTTGGCAAAATGTTCCATCACCAAATGTATGTATCATTTTTGGTGATTTGGTGACCGTATGGAAGATTTTGAAAATAACTGGAGATATATATTAATATCACGGTATATGATTTTTGCGGATCTTTTGAAAAATATCCGTACAGTTTATAAATATTAACCACTCGTTGAAAATGTGTTAGTATTATTTTGACCATTGAAGATTAAACTAGCGATTATTTGCAACTATATAGTGAGGGCTTGCAAACAGTCTGAATCATTATGCATTTGTATTTTTAGACACTGATTGTTGTGTCTGAGTGCAGTAGAATGTGTGAAAAATCTTCTGGGATTTATTTTAGTGCATTATCCTGTATTTCAAGGATTGTTTTTCTAAGATACATTTCCATTGCTCCTGAAGAACTGCCTTGTTCTTTGAGTCTATTAGCAGAAAATGCTCAAACCCCGATCTAAATGACAGTATATATATACTTTGTCATAATACATATGTAATTGCATAAGCATAGAAATTTATACTTGAATTTTGATTTTTCTTATCTTTTTAATGCTGAAAAAAGTGTAGTTAAGAGCCCGTAATGTAATGTTACATATATAAAAAAAAACATTTATTTTCAGATTTGTTCATTAGCAGAATTTGTTTTCTGCTAATGAATAAATTGGAAAATAAATGGGGTTGCATAAAATAATCTAGTAGTAATCATTTGAATCTTTTTTATCCTACATATAATTTGTATTTTAATCAAATTATTCTGTCGTGTCAATGAAATCGTGGTTAAACACATATAATAGAAATGAACGCGCGAGCGCGCTTATTTCGAAGAAAAATTTCAGTAACATCTAAATAATTTTTACCAGAAAAGTGTATTGTTATGATCAGATGAAGCTCATAAAAATCACATAAAATTTATGATAACAAAGCTTTTTATATATTATAACTATGATAATAAACAGTCTAATAAAATAAATATGAATATAAAAAAGCTCCCTAGACTTTCCTTAGAACAATGAATAATTAATATTATTCATAATGAAATTCTATAATTATAAATGCAAATCTGTACTTTCTTGTAGCCGCGCGTATAAATTTAATCTAAAATATAATGATGCATAGAGAAAATCTTTAATTATAATACTCAATGCTAAATGAGTAAGCACAAAATATGCATTACGTATTTTTTGTTTTAACTGCATAAAGGAATAAGGCAAAATTTGTAATTTTTTGCAGCAGTGTTTACGATCATTACACACCAATATTATTCTTGAAAAAATACTATAATTTAGCAGTAAAATTTTGTTTGTTAATAAGCAAGTGAGTAAGGCATTTATTCCAGATATGGAAATGTTTATATACTTAGAGAAATTCTGTGGAATGATACAATCCAGATAATTTATAAAGGCCTTTATTATTAAAACATTTATCATTTGATTCTCTAAAAGCGATACAAAATGAATGAAATGCATTATGTATTAGTATTATTGTATCCTTTTAGATAAAAAAAATTATAATTGTATTGTAAGACAAAAATCAAGGGAAATAATAAGAAACAAAAATCACAATTATATTTCCTATTCATACAAAGTACACTACTGTAATGAAATAATTACATAATAGTGCGTCAAGCCTTTAAATCAGAAATACAAACATCATGGTTGAAGTACAGATGTCAGAGCTTTTGTAATATATTAATAAAATATCATTAAAGTAACTAGAACGTCTGTGACAAGGAAAAATGAACTTTCTTACGCGAAATTTAAACGGTTCTCACTTACTTACATTAAGAGAAATTAAAGTAAAATATATACGTTGAGGTATCTGTTTATTTATGTACTATGTTTATGTTTATTATGTACTTGTTAACATAAAAAAATCCCATTTTAAATCACAAATAAATCTGTATAAGCAATAAATAATCAATAATTTTTATTTTTATTTTCGAGGTATGTTCTTGCCTTTACGTACACTTTGCACGAAATGCACTGCATAAATCGTTTTAAAATATCCCAGAGTGTTTTGCAAACATAACTATCCATAAAATGAATAAAGTAAAATTTAAAAAAAATAAAACTTTCAATTTAGTGATTCTAAATCTCATTAAATTTCATGCAGATATTGTGCTTTATCTGAAATTGGTGAATGATTATTTGAAAACGATTTAATTCACTTTATTAAAAACTTGTGAATCTTGTATTATGCCAAATATCAGCAATACAGGTAAAGTAGAATTGGCGCAATGTGCACCGCAATCACCAAAAAATGCGTTTTGAGAAAATTGCAAATAAATACATTTTTATCTATATGATTTCTATAAAAAAATTTTTAATCTATATATATAAAGGAGAAAAGCGACTCACTGACTGACTGACTGACTGACTGACTAATCACGAAATCTCTGGAACTATTCAACCTACAGACTTGAAATTTGGTAGACATGTTCATTTGATAGAGTAGACATCAGCTAAGAACGGATTTTCCGAAATTCGAAACGCAAGGGGCGTTACGGGGGGTTAAGGGCTTTAATAATAAATGTTTCCATGTTTAAACTACTTGATGTACAATCTTGAAATTGGGTAAGCGGATTCCTTTCAGAGAGTAGAGATCCGCTACAAAATGAGTTTGGTGAAAATCGACCCAAGTGGCGTTGCAGGGGTTTAGGGGGCGTCATAGATAATTATTTCCATTTTTAAATTATTTGACGCACTGTCTTTAAATTTGATATATAGATTCCTTTCGTAGAATAATGATCAGTTACAAAACGGGTTTTCTGAAAACAGACTTCTAAGTGGCGTTGCGGGGAATTAAGGGGCGTAATAGATAAATATATTCGTTTTTAAACTACTTCACCTACCTGCTTGAAAATTGGTAGGCATGTTTCTTTCCTGGAGTAAATATCCGCTACAAAATGGGTTTTGGGAAAATTGACCCCCGAGGGGTGTTGCGGGAGCGGGGGGTTTAAGTTGCGTTATAAATTCCTATTTTTAAGTTATTAGACGTACAGTCTTGAAACTTAGTAAGCACATTCCTCTCATAGGGTAGAGATATTTTGTGAAAATTGCCCCCAAGTGGCGTTGAGATAATTATAAGGGCGTTATAGATAATTATTTCCTTTTTTAAACTATTAGACGCACAGTCTTTATATTTGATAAAGAGATTTCTTTCATAGAGTAGATATCAACTATAAGAAGGTTTTGTGAAAACAGGCCTCTAAGTGGCGTTGCAGGGGAATAAGTGGCGTAAGACATAAATAATTTCGTTTTTAAACTATTTGACCTACCTGCTTGAAAATTGGTAGGAATGTTTCTTTCATGGAGTAGATATCGCTACAAAACGAGTTTGGAGAAAATTGACCCCAAGGGGTGTTGCGGGGGTTAAGGGCAGATATAAATAATTATTTCTTTTTTTAAACTACTAGACTCACAGTCTTGAAATTTGGTTAGCAGATTCCTCTCATAGGATATAAATACACTGCAAAATGTGCTTTGTGAAAATCGAACCCTAGGTGGTGTTGCGGGGGTTCAAGGGGCGTTATCGATAATTTTTTTGCTTTTTTAATTAATTGGACGCACAGTCTTCAAATTTTGCTAAGCAGATTCCTTTCGTAGAGTGCAATTCCCCTACAAAATGGCTTTTGTGAAAACAGACCCAGAAGTAACGTTGCGGGGGCTCAAGTGGCGTTATAGACAATTATCCCCATTTTTAAACTGTTAGACGTACAGTCTTGAAATTTGATAAGCAAATTCCTCTCATAGGATAGAGATATACTACAAAATGTGTTTTGTGAAAATCGACCCCTAGGTGGCGTTGCGGGAGCTCAAGTGGCGTTATAGATCATTATTCCCATTTTAAACTATTAGACGTACATTCTTGAAATTTGATAAGCAGATTCCTTTCGTAAAGTAGAGAACCGCTACAAAATGGGTTTCACGTATATCAACTACCAAGTTTAATTTCGTGAGATTAAGAGGCGTAAGCGGCAATTATTTCCATTTTTAAACTATTTGATCATCCTGCTTGAAAATTGGTAGGCATGTTCCTTTCATGGAATAGAGTTCCTCTAACAAAGAGTAAAACGAAAATTGACTCCCAAGGATGGTTGCGAGGGGTCAAGAGGAGTTACAGAAAAAAATTCCTGTTTTTAATTGTTAGACCCATATACTTGAAATTTGTTAAGCATGTTTCTTTTGTTGAATAGGTATCCACTAAGAATAAATTTTAAGCAAATCAAGTTCTGGGGGGTTGCAAGAGGTTACTGGGACGTATTGACAAAAAAAAATTACTTTTTTCGAGCTTCAAGGACTATAATGATGAAATTTGGTTTGCATTTTTCTTTGTTGAATTGAAATCCGCTAAGAGCGGTAATTTTGGAAAACGGCTCTCAACGGGATTACGGGGATATTTATCGTAAAACTTTTGCTTTTTTCTGTTAGATTTAGACTTGAAATTTGGCTTGCATGTTCAATTTACGGAGTAGAGATCCACCGAAAATTGGTTTTGCGGGAATCCAATTGGTTTTTGAGTTACGAAAGAGCAAACATCATTCTATGCTTCAATTTTAGAGATTTTTAGAAAATACAAATTAGATGAGTTCGGCCCTTTTTTTTATCAACAGGTGACAGTTACAGGTATAAGTATATTTTTCAATTCAATCGAATTCTTAATGCTAGGACTTAGATATCAATAATTTATACATATATATAAGCAGTAAAAATTTATGAAACATCATGAAATACCCAGCGAAGCGGGCGGGTAACAGCTAATACAATATAAAAGTCTTACCGCATTTAATTAGGTTATTTTGCAACATTTCTCAGTTTTTAAGTTGTAAATTTAAAATTCTACATTATTTAGAAGTCTTTTTATTTTCCCTTTTCTTACTTCATCAATACCTGTAATCAGCGATTCACACCACCTTCATTTAAAATACCAAAGTATTGTACCTGTAAGTTTTAGTATTTGTACTTCACTTTGAACATCGAAGTTACAGGATATTACAGAATTCCCTAGACATATTTTTACTTTTTTAAAAATACACAAAGAAAATGTCTTTGGTGAATTTAAAGAGTTAATTTAATATATGGTTTAAATTGAACTCTCTCTTTCTGTGTTTTTAAATATTAAAACAAAACTGCTTTTGTACTAATTCCAGGGTCACTCTAAAATTTTTGAGACAATCCTAGGTTTTTAAAGTTTATACTTATAAAACTTTAGGCGTTTTCAAAAAGCTCTTCTCCAACATCAAAGCACTTTTGTAGACGAATTTTCCAGATATTAAATGCCTCAAACCGTTCAATTCTTGGATTTGATGAAAAAATGCATTTATAGCTACATCAATTTCTCCTTCTGAACTAAAGCGACGTCCATGTAAGCTCTTTTTCCATTGAAGGATAACCAAAAGTCACACATAGTTAGATCCGAGAAAAAGGTGGATGTTCTATCACTTTAATTTGTATTTATTTAATTTGTAAAATCAACTGTTAATCCGGATGTATGGTAAGATGATTTTTGGTGATGAAGCATTAGCCCCCTAACATAAACTCCTTGTAGAACTTCTGGAAGATATTTAATGGTATACCAGTTTGCTGTTACTGACTTCTCTCCTTCCAACTTGATGGCTTTGACCAATGCTGTACTTCTAAAAAAAATAAGTATAAATAACTTTTCCCATTGCTCGTTGTCTTTTAACCATTGTTGGCGTGAGATCATCTTCAAAGACCCATATTTTGTTTTCTTGACATTTTGGAACGTCTAAAATGGATGTACGTTTCATCAACCGTTACAATTTTAAAAATGATGCGGTGATCACGATCATTTTAGCAATTTAAGGGTTTCTCTACTGATTCTAACACATTCCTCTTTTTGTACTGAGTTAGACTATAGAGAACCCAACGGAAAACTACTTTTTTATACGTAATTCTTCATGAATAATTTTGTGTTTGGCCGCGGATCTAATGTTAAGCTCCTTCTATATCATTTGGTAGGTACAGAGATTATCATCCATTAACATTTTCGTTTCGTAAGAACATTATCCGGAAATATTGC
>BMAO01015868.1:0-19989 GCA_019973975.1 Trichonephila clavata
ATTCCGTCACGGTCTTCATTTCGCGGATGTGGATGAGTGAAGGGATTCTCCCAACTTGGACCGTTAGTTTTCTTTTGCGAGAGTTTTTTTCTTCTCCCCCCCCCCTTTTTTTTTTTCTTTTTTCAAACAGTGAATTAAAAATAACACTTGATTTGTTGACTTAAAGGTATATTCAAACAATTTCGGAGCTGTTGTAGTACAGGTGTTAATGTTTACGATTTAAGAGTTTGATAAATTAGTATTCTGTTTTTGCTTCTTTCATTATTTCTTCGTATGTTCCAGCATGCTTTTGAAAATTATTTGAGATTGATCAGTGTTTTTCCCCCTTCTTTTTTTTTCTTTTCTTCTAGAGGATTTTTAAAACGAACCAGATCAAAGGAATTAATAATAATTCTTATGAAAAGGTTTTGTGGAAAATGAATTTATTACAATTGCTAAGGTGTAAAAGCGTAATATAATAACTACATTACTGTCTAAATTTCATTATCATCCTTTTTCTCCTGATTTTTTCCTTAATTTTTATTTTTTAATTTATTGTTCTTCACTTCTTCAATCAGTATTCTCATCTCAGAAAGTTAGAATTTTTATTAAGTTACGATGTTAAATTTCTTTCATTGGTGTGTTTCTGAATAAAACAGATTCACCTAACTTTTCAAACATCAATGATTTTTAAACTTTTTTTCGGGGTTGATGCATACCTGTGAGAAATCTTTGCTATAAAACATTTCCATATTTATCAAAGAAATAAATAAGTAATGTAAAAAAAGTAGAATATTGAGGTAAGAAAATAAGAATTTCTTAATCAAAAAGCTTTTATTTTCAGAATTAGAAATAATTTAAAGAAAATAGCATTGTGCAAATAATTTCCAATATATAAATTAATCCAAATCAAGAAATTTTAATGCATTATCCAATAAAAATATAAATTAACGTGTTTTAACAGTTCTCTCAATCTATTGATGCTGAGTAAGAAAATTTACTTTTAAATTGTGTGTCAGTTGGTAAAACTCTTCTCCTTAAGAGGAAAACATTTATGTAAATAATTTTTACAAGCCTTGTTCTTATACTTTCTTTTATGTATTTACATCATTTTATTAGAACTTTAGAAATGATGAATAATTTAGATTTGTAAAAAATGGCACCTTATTAACTCAAATTTTTATATACAACTGGGTTCGAAAAAAAATACTGTTTGTTGTCTATTTAAATACAAGAAAATAACATATCTTATTCCGTCAAAATTAAGTGATTTTAAGATTCATTAAAGGCTTTATGCTTAAAGAGAGAATGAAAGGGGGGGGGGAGAGGCGATAATAATATCAATATACCTTTTCCAGACATAAAATAAAACTTTTCCTAGGATTTATTTATTATTATTATTATTTTGGTATTTTTATCTCTTATTCAGATATCATTTCGATATTGTGATTTAAAAAAGAACAAAGCTACTTTTTTTCGTAAACCTGGATTTTAAGAAATCCCATTCCATTATTTTGGAAAGTAACTAAATATAAGTTTTTATGAATCATTCTTTAAACTTTCTAATTTTGTAATCGGTCTCTAATCTTTCTTCTTATTAAATTAATGCAGAGAGTGAGCCATCATTTAATTTTCATAAATGATGTAAAGGTTTTTTAAAGTAAAATATATTTTATAATTTTTTATATTTTTTATTTGTTTTATATGTCATTATCTCAAACTGCATTCCTTAACTACATTTAATAGTTTAAAACAGTGATGAGAAAAATGTTCCGCTAGTAAAATTAATAGATTTTATTAATTAGTATTTCTTAAACTGAATGTTATTAATATGAGTATTTTTTGAGTCAAATATAGTTATAATGCGACTGAGAGGAAATTAAATTAATATTCATTACATTACATTTACCGCCTTTAAATGCCTTCATATAGTCAATTAATTTAATTAGAATGAATAAAATAATATTATTTAAATACAAACACATTATCCATTTTGTTTCGTTATTCAAGTGAAACCATTTATTTAGTTTTCATATAAAATGTGTGTGTTTTGATTTATTATTTAAACATTACCAATTTAACTGAATTACACGTATTATTATTAAGCTAAAAACCAAGCTGAATGGAAATGGATAAATTGCCCTTACTATTAATTTAAAAGTTACAAAGCTATTAAAATTCCATACTTAAGTTTCAGACAGAAAATAAAATACAAGTAATATTTAAATTTGTCATTCAGTATTTCTGAATGAATTAACTCTTCACTTAACTAACAAACAAAAGATTTTGATACATAGATTACGTCTAGTTCCAATAATGAAGGTGACACACTAATTGGATTCCTGTATCTCTCTTACTCTATACATCAAACCTTTATATTGTATGAAAAATATATGCTACAAATTCACCAATGTAAAAATTTGAACGGAACTAAAATAGATTTTTTTTCTTTTATGATTTATTATACTCAGTGGGCGCACACAGGAATTTTTCATGGAAGGGGGGGGGGGTCCAGGGTAAAAAGTCTACCATTCTCGTATCATGCTCCAATACCGTCCAACATATTCCTTTGATTTTATCGATTTTCGGGAACAAAAAAAACAGTAAAAAATTAATTATTAAATAAATAATTAGCAATAATTATTATTAAAAAAAATTAATTACGTTTCACGTGCAATATACATATGATTATAATAAGTTGTAAAATATCAAGGGCTTTGGGGGGAACTCCTGACTGCCCCCCCCTCCCTTGTGTGCGCCACTGATTATACTACCTTTTTATATTTAAAAAGAGACACAAATTTTCGTCTATCAGCAACATATTTGCTCTAATTTTTAAGAATACAAAGCAAAAATTTTAAAAAATTCAAAATTCTTTTAGTCAGAATTTGTTTACGGTGTTAATTTGAGTGAAATTATTTTTGCAATTTCCTTCAACACATACGGAGTTAGTATACAGATCGCACTGTTCTACCGGTTTATTTATTTCTAAAAAAAAATTATACATTGAAGTTTTTAAGATACTTCAAAATATTCTAATGAATTTATAATAATAAACATTAGTAAAAGTATTCGAATCTTAAATTTTTCAAAGAAAACTACCAGAAAAATTTAAAGGATCATTTTTTTTTTATTACAATAATTTTTTTAAGAAATAAAGGAACGAAATAAAACTAGCATTTAATGGATTAAAGTAAGAAGAGAATATCACTTTCTTCAAAGAAACTTACATTTCTCAAACCAACTCTGACAGTTGAAAGTTTTTCTTAATGCATTTATTGCTTCAGTACCGTGTCGGATTAAATTTGTCAAATAACATGATTTGTATTAGGCGTTTTTAAAAAATTTTTTATAGCCATTTTATTTTATTTTCCTCTTTTTTTTCCCTTCACTAACGTGCGGCGTCTTTGAGCACCTTAAATATATGACGCAACTACTATAAAAGTTATTTCCGGCAGTTCATCATTGTATATACTTTTTTTTTACCAAATTCCAAAAATTCTTTCGAAATTGTACATTTTTATATATGTGTTTCTGTTCAAACATTTTATTCGTGGTTGAAATTTCAAAAAGATCGAATTATTTATTGAATTCATTTAAAAAAAAGATAGCTGCTATGAAATTTTTGTTTTTGTTTTACTTACATATTAACCCATATATTACTTTAAAAATACTCCCTTGATGAATTTTCAATAATAATATATTTATAATAAGAAATAAGTACGCAATAGACTACATAACTGTAATTACCAAAGCTATATTAACTATAGAATATTTTAAGAATTTTATATATTCCTTTAAAAAAGTAAAAAATGGCACGACAATAAAATTTATTTGTTTATTTATTTTATACATCAAATACATTTTTAAATAAAACTAGGGAAAGTACCCCCTGGCCACCTGATGGTGAACCACCCCCCAATGTACAAATTTTACAACTGTTAGTACTCATTGCTAAAATTGTAAAGCAGTAATATACATATATTATGTAGTTCTATTTATTTGTTCTTTTCCCCCCGCAAGATTCGCGCTTTCTTGGCGCTCTTCTTCAGTTATATTCATCAGTGAAGCTTCATTGATGAAGTCCTCAGATCTACACATGAAACGCATAATTGATTCAAACAAAAGTTAATGGTATATTTAATCATATACTTTTACATATGTTGATAATTTTCAATTACTTTCAAGACCAATATTTCAGTACTTTTGAGATAGAAATATGCATAAATGTTAATGCCATATTTTTAAAAGTATGCTTCAGTTTGAATAGCATTTTCATTTAGTTTATACTGTTTAACACAGGTGTACTCAACCTTTTTCTACTGGGCCGCATACGTATGTTAGCTATTTCACGCGGGCCGTAACATGAGATTAAGGGGGGAGGATGCTTTAGTACCAAGATAACACTGGAAATTTAAAATATGGGAAAATTGATCAAAACATTATAACTCCTGTTTTGCTTTTTTTAATTGCATGTGTGTGTGTGTTGTTTTATATATTTTTTTACTTTTGTCATTAACACTAAGTTGAAAGAATTTAAATAACACTCCTTCAGACTTTGTGCATCAGTAAAGGTTTCATATGATTACAAATAATCTAACAAACTTTCATAAGGTGTCTTTGTTACTGCTGTGACATTACAACTGGCAAAACTCTTTGTTGCTGTTTCAAAGAATATTCAATAAAACCTATTTATCATCACTTGAAAGAGATCTTGGAGGAAAAGTGTCATTGAATGATTCCCGTTTATTGGTATTTTCTAAATACGCTGTTTGTCTGTTATCACTAACCGTAATCGTTACAAATAGAAACAGAATATCAATTCGCAGCCGTACGACATCGACAACAAAAAAGCAAAATCTATATATTTGATTTCTTGTCAAAGAATTTTCCACCAAAATTTTAATACATTGTTCTTAAATAAATGAATTTCTCAGAGCAGTGGCCATGACCAGGCCTCTTAAACATGCTCGGTGGGCCGCGGGTTGAGTATCGTTGGTTTAACATTACAGCTGTTTTCGTCAAATAACAAAAATTAGAATCAAATCCAGGTGATTTTGAGTGATAATTATATCAAATTGTTACGAATTTTGTGCAAAATAATGTGAATAATTTGTATTTGGATGTATAATGCATTTTTTTCTCTATGTTATATTTATTTCATGTTAAAATTATAATATGTATTCGCAAGCAACGCCGTCCTTTACTTTATAATGATGGTTCAAGGATAATGTTAAATTGAGCATTTTTATGTACCTTTTTCTCAGAAACTATTAAATGTACAGACTTAAAAAATTTGGAAAAAGGGGAACTTGGAAAAAGGGGCAAACCATTTAGTGACATTGAAATAATTAAAGAATGTATTGTTGAAGCAGTGAGTATGTTAGATCCAAGAAATGTCGACAAATACAAACAATCACCTCTTTCAAGAAGAACTGTAACAGATCGACAGCACGAATTAGCGCAAAATGTAACAGAGCAACTTCATACAATTATACAAAATGAAGATTTTTATTTTTCAATTGCTTTAGATGAAAGCACTGATAAAACAGATTCGGCACAAGTTTTATATTTTATTCGTGCTATAACTAAAGATTTTCAAGGTTACGAAGAACTACTTGCGTTGGGTACACTAACTGGAAGAACTCGCAGAGCCGATATTTTCGAAAACTTCAGAGAAGTATGTAATAAATTACAATTGAATGTCAGTAATTTAGTCAGTGTCTGCACCGATGGCGCACCTTCCATGAGAGGCAAAAAAGAAGGATTCGTTGCTTTGTTAAAAAAGGAAAACTTAAACTTGAAAAAATTGATATCATTTCATTGCATTTTGCATCAGCAAAATCTTTGCGCAAAATCTACCATTTTGCAAGACACTCTGGATAGAACCATTGCCATTGTCAACTATATTTGCGTAAATGCAATGCGTCATCGTGAATTTCGGCAGATGCTCTCTTTAGATGAGGAAACGTATAGTGTTGACCTACCATACTACTACAAGGTTCGCTGGCTATCAACAGGTCAGGTTTTGATAAAAGTTTTGTCTTTACGACGACAAATTTTAAACTTTTATCAAGAACAAAGAAAAGAATGTGATCTATCAGATGAAGTATTTCTCAGAAACCTTGCATTTTTGTCTGATATGATGACAAAACAAAACAATTTAAATATTTGCCTGCAAGGTGAAACGAGGTATATTTATGAAATGTGGCAAAAGATCCAAGCGTTAAAAAAAAAATTATCATTTTTCAAAACATTGCTTGTCGATTGGAAATATCTGCGCAACACTTCCCGGAGCTAGCTAAAATGTGTTAAATGAGCAGAACTGTGAAAATAAAATATTCGATGAATATGTAGGTGTCTTGGATTGTTTAATAGAAGAGTATACTAAAAGATTTTCTGATTTTGACGAGCACACTCCTGCTATGAAACTGGCATTTGAACCACATTTAATAGATATATCCGAGGCTCCTGCAGAACTACAAATGGAGTTAATTGATTTAGGGGAAGATAGAGAGTATCATCAAATCCCTTTTTAACGCTAAAAAGGATCCCATAGAAATCTGGAAAAATACTGTTGAATATCCATGTCTTCGAGAACATGCTCGCCGTTTACTTTCCTGCTTCGGAAGCACCTACGGTTGCGAGACAACATTTTCTCTCATGTCAAAAATAAAAACAAATTTAAGAACGCAAATTACAGATGCACATTTAGAGGATCAATTAAAGCTGTGTGTTACGAAGCTTGATCCAAATATACAATTACTGTCAAACAAAAAACAAAGCCAAATAAGTCACTAACTTAGTGAATAAAAAAATATTTTTTATTGTATTTTTAATAATATTTTATATTATTTTATATGTATATTATATTTAAAATTTTGTAGTATTATATTTTATTTTTTCTATATAATGCAATAAATTGTTAAATCTATAGAAAACTATAATAATTTCACAAAAGTCATTTTCTTAGGTCAATCAGCTTATGCGGCCTCTCTTATTGCTGCCTAATTTAAATGTGGCCTCTAATGGTAAAAAGGTTCCCCACCTCTGCTCTAGAGCATAGGTTCCCAACTTTTTTTAAATTTGCGCTCCCTTTTCTAGTGAATAATTCCATACCACCCCCTCTTTCTTGAGAATATTTTGATACCGCCTCCTACCACTCTACAGAAATAAGAGTGCACATAATACATGGTGAAACCAAGAGTTACATTTTAAAAATTATTCTGTTACTAATAGAATATATTTTTTTAATTTAGGTTTTTTCTATAGCCCTAATTTTTTTACTTGCTATTCTGAAATAGCTACTGCCACAAATATATGTAAATGTGTAATATATATTTAATAGTGTTTGAATTGAAATGCTACTGAATATCTGCTTCACTCAAAAGAATGGGATAAAAGTTTTAGCTTACCTGTTATAAAGACAGGTAGGGGTTTTTATGATACAATATAATTCATAATAAACTATTGCTTTCAAAATAAATATAAATTGACTATTTCTGCCTCTAAAGAATCACATGTTCATTCCTGTTAACATATTTAATTATATTTCTTGGATAATATACGTAATGAAATGCAGTGGACGAAACAGTTTTCCTACTGCTCACAAAGAGAACACGTGCTTTACAGAAATTAAAAGGCACTATATCATCCAATTTAATGCAGATCTGAACATAAGTATTAATTTTTTTTATAAGTATTAAGTTTTTCATCCACTTTTCGAAGTACCGAAATATGTGAATTTTCGTACATGTGATATAGAAATGATTTAAATACATACAATCAACATAAAGTAAACAGTATTAAAGTTTACTTTTGTTACTACATAATCAGCGTGTTTTTGTAGTCTTTTTTAGATTATATTTGGTTAATTTGCCCAAGCCCATCCATACCATCTCAACGCCCCCTAATTTTCTCTGGGTCTTTTACTGCCCCCTGAAAGCCTCAAACGCCCACGTTGAGAACATATGCTCTATAGAACCTATGCTCTATGCCTATGCCACGTTGAGAACCTATTCAACTCCTTATTTGTTTAAATTAACTTTGGAAAAAATGAGCGTGGGATCATGGAAGAAACAGAATCGATATAATAAAATAAAATTACAATAAATGAAATATTAAAATAGGTTCCTTTTTCAAACAAATTAATTTCAATAACATAAAAATATTGCCGTTAATTGGATTAATTGATTCTTCCTCTCACAACCAACTTAAAAAAAAATCTAATGCGAAGTTTAAAGTAATCAATAAAATATCTAAATAAATCAAAGCAACATTAAAGGAAAAGTGAAGTGAAGCGTCAGAGGAGGGGGGGGGGAGAGATCAGAGATATATTTTTCAACTTTGTGTCACTCCCTCCCCTTCTTATGTCGTGTTTAGGAAGAAGTATCGTTCAATTATCTGTGTCCTATACGCTGAGCCATGCGGTATTAACTCGAGGATTACGAGTTACCCAATAAAGGCCAGTCATCGCTCAACTAAAGCAATAATATACAAGATAGTTTTTTCCCCTATAAAAGGGGGAGTGCTTAAAAAAAATTTTTTTTTCCTCACTTGGCTTTGTCCTAGTTGGGAGTAACTTGACACATTGTTGATTCATCGTTCTTTATTTGCGGTTCAATGTACACGTGTTCGAAATACCGAGAATTTTTTTAGAGGGGGTATAAGTATCAAGGAGGAGGTAGTGTGTTCATATATATTGACGCAAAGTTGGAAGTTTTTGTGTCAGGGTTGGAAAATATTTTGGAATTGTTCATCAATGGATATTTTTCTTATCTTATTTTTTTTCCTCCCCCTTTTTAGAGAAAGCTTTTCTTAATGTTATTTTCCAAAGGGATTGTCTGTTAGACATGAAGATATGAATTTTTATCTGATTTCTTTTTCTCTCTTGTTACAGTTAATCTTAAGTATTCTTTCTTGATCGCACTGCAATTCAATGCTAAATTTTTTGGGAATTAGTTTGTATATATATATATATTATATATATATATATATATATATACTAGCCGTTACCCTCCCGCTTCGCTGGGTATTTCATGATGTTTTATAAATATATCTGTTTATATTCTGACAGACAGACAAAAATTTTAAAAATTGGTTTTTTGTTATGAGTACCGTATATACTTTTAGTGCATTAAGTAAAAAGCTGCTAATTTGAAATTACAAACAGACACTTCAATTTTATTTATTTGTATAGATATAGATTGGGATTATAATAACTATTGTTTAAATGTGACTAAAAATGTAAATAAAAAAAAGAAAGGATTAAAACTAACCGTAAAACTTATCAATTTTTTGTTTCTTGCATTGCTTTTTGCTTATGAAGCCTTGATTTATTATTTTTAAAAGTGCATCCGAAACAGCCGATGCTCTACTTAACTGAACAGTGAGATAACTATCATAAAAAAAATTATGGCACGTGTCAGCGTATTATCATGTGCGCGTAAACACTGTTATGTCTCATGTAGGGCATCGGTCGCCAGTAACCAAAACAACGACTTCATTAGCTCAGCTTGGCGTTCAATTTGGCGTTCATCTTGGCATTCAGTTTCACGTTCACCCGTATAGTTTCCGTTCCCGTAAGAATACGGGAATAAAATATAGCCTATGTTACTCCCCGTTAATGTAGCCTTCCATTAGTGAAAGAATTTTTAAAATCGCACCAGCCGTTTCCGGAGATTAGCCGGAACAAACAACAGACAGACAGACAGACAGACAGACAGACAGACAGACAGACAGAAAATTTAAAAATTGGTTTTTTGTTATGAGTACCGTATATACTTTTAGTACATTAAGTAAAAAGCTGCTAATTTGAAATTACAAACAGACACTTCAATTTTATTTATTTGTATAGATATATATACACTCCATAAACATTTTTTGTGTGGAATTTTGAGAAATCTTTTTGGGGGAAAATACTTAAAAACTTTTGTCTGTATAATATATGTATAAACACATTTCTAAATATTACATTTGACAGTATTAAAATAACTATGAAATATGTATAGTTTTTTAAATAATTTCTACAAGAAAGAAAGAAATGACTTGAACATTGGAAACTTAAGGAGATGGATGCCCCAGTATTGTGAACAATGCTGACAGGGGACAGCTTTTAATTTTATATAAAAGAGGGGTTTTACGAATTTTATGGCTAGCCTACATCCCCCCCCCTTTTTTTTATACTGCGCGAAATCCTACAGAAAAAAAACGAGTAGAAATTCTAAATCTGTTATAAGAAAAAGGTAACTTACCTAAAAGTGCATTCAAAAATGCTTAGATCACAATGAATCAGGGAACAATGAATAAACAAGTTATTACCAGATTCAGGATCCAGATACAGATTCAAAGTTATAATATTACTAGCCTATAATTGTAGCATATCAATAAATATAAAATTATTTTTACTAAAATAATTATAAACTAGGCAAGTTAAGTACTAAAATTATAAGAGTAATACTATAATATTTTTGTGTTTGTATATTATTTGCGTGTGTGTGCATGTTTCTTTTTAATTTCTCATTTTTTTTATGAAGACAATTTAAGTCTAAGAAAAAGAAATTTTTCTTCGAATTTTAATATTTTCACTTATCTCTCTATCATCAACACAATATATGAATAATTGTAATTCATATTTAAGGAAATTAAAAACTTAAATAGAAATATTTTCTTTTTTAGAAAATGTTACTTATGTGGAAATCCGTCATTGATACATTGCAACAAAAGCTACATGCTTGCATAAAACCTTTTGTTATATGAAGCAGATTGAATAAGAAGTGAATTTATATATATTGTTTTCCAACCATTAACATTTTACATTAGGGTCTTTTCAAAACCAAATGGGAAGATATTTGTGTTATATTTCAATCTCGACAATTTTGAAGAAACTGTGTTAAAAGCTTTTGCTCCCCTTTTTAAAATTAGTTATGCATGTTGATTTAATTAAGTGTATATATATGTGTACTCTCTTCTTACTTTTAATCACAATTAAAAGAAGTTGTTTCCACTGTAAATATTTCGATACAAATTTGTTTCTTTACAATCAAAACATATATGAAGTCCACCGAAATATTATATATATGTTGGCATTTCTTTTTTTTCTTCTTCTTTCTTTTCGATTTCTAATAATTCTTTATTGAGTATAAATAAGTTTTCATATATTTCTGAAGACGAAATTTAAATGCTTTATTTTTGAATTCTTATCTTATGCCTATTAATATAAGCTATAAAATGAAAAAAATGTAAATCTCCTTATATGAGATATTACATATGTGGTAATTTTATTTTAGGAATATATTTCGTTTAATTTTTTACATTTGAATTTCTTTTTCTTTTTTTCCAGATTAGCTAAGGGAAAAAGAAATCTATCGAAGCCATACTATGATTACCCTGGATTTGAAAAAGCAAATAGGAAGATCAACAAGAATTTTTTTTCCAATATTTTTATTTGTGTCAAATTATGGTAGTATTTCATATTCCACTTTGAAGAAAAGCTCACTACTAAAAGTTATTCGTTTGAGAATTAGAGTAGTAATTTTTCATTTTGTTATAAAACATGTTCGTATCCATTATATATAAATGTTTTTAAACTTTCTCCATGTAATATGCTATTTTTTATCAGTATTTTCTATTACATAAAACGTGTATTAACTTATTCATTTCAACTCCTTTTGTAATAAATAAGTACAATTTACAATTTATTGCAAATATATATTATCTATTAACTACCTAAATTATCATCAGATTTCTTAGTTTAAAATTTCATCTCAAAATCGAATTATGACTAGGAATACATAAATCTGAAAAAAAAAAACCTTACCTGATGAGATATTTTTGCTTAGTTATTCTTTTAAAAAGAGCGCTGAATTTTAAAAAAAAAACTCTATTCTTCCATCATGTGCAGCTTTGGGGGGGGGGGGGAATAAAAGAAGTTTGTTAGAAAAAAAAT
This sequence comes from Trichonephila clavata, assembly GCA_019973975.1. NCBI lineage: Eukaryota > Metazoa > Arthropoda > Arachnida > Araneae > Nephilidae > Trichonephila > Trichonephila clavata. The sequence continues at coordinate 11,927 of BMAO01015868.1, forward strand.
GTACACTAATTTTTAAAAAATCACTATTTTATTACAATGAATAAGTATATTAATTTTTACAATTTTAAACAATTATTTTCGTGACTTATACTCCCAATTTTATGTTAACTCTTTTTCTTCTGGTGAAACCTTTTTGATGCTTCTCTGAACTAGCTTTCTATTTCCAATGTTCATTTCTTGCTTGAGTATCTAACAGTATCAGCTTTCATATTAATATCCTTGATAGCATCTTTCGTTATCAAAGACATCCTGGCGAAATCTTTCACTCTTCTCTTTAATATAAGCTGTCAAGGTTTCAGAAAATAGTCAATATGGGAGTGTAGGAAATGAACTTTTGAGATCATCTTGCACCCTTGAGCTTTATTTTTAACCAACATCCGTTGTATAATGGTTTTGTTTTTGTAGTCATGATCTTTAGCATACCCCCAAAACTTGTACATTGAGTTCTTGAAGGAGTTTCGAGCTTGTTTCCCTTTCTCTCATTGTTTCCAAAAAGAAGGGATCAGGTAAAAAGTTTTCGTGTGTCGGACCCTATAAAAATTCCCTCTCTCAACTTGATTCCAGGTAGTTTCGGGAACTTGGAACACATATATCTGAAACAATCCCAATATTTTGGAAATGATTTAACAAACTACTTCATAAGACTCAGTTTTATATAAAGATGTAGTAACCAAACTTTTTCTGTTGGAACCAAGATAGTGTGTATTTATGAAGTTTTTTCTGTCAAGTGTTAAAGTGTCCCTTCGTATGGCCAGCCAATTTTTTCCAATGCAACTGTTTGACACAAGTATAGAATGTTCACAAGCATAGAAAATAGAGATATTACGTATAACAATCCTGTTGCCCTAACAACGGGATTAATAATCGGAAGTTTCCGCCAACCATTCCATTGATATTTGATTTTCTCAGGAATCATGGCCATACCATTACTGTTTTCGTCCATATCTACCGAGTGTCCGTAGGAAGAAATGCAAATACATTTCCATTAAGCAATTAGACTGCCTTGAAGCTAGTTAGGAGGAATCAATGATTATGAGCCTCTTAGACAGGGCTGGCCTTCTCTAGAAAGGGGCCCCGGTGCAAGAAAGCATTTGGGGTCTTAAATGTCTTGTAAAGTAGGGGGGGGGATTACAAACATGAACACACATATATTACAAACACATGTTTATTTGGTGAGTGATTTTGTTTTAACAAATACAACAATTATTTACGAAAAATTACAATTTTTTTCAATTTCTTTTTCGATGCTCATTGTAGCAAGTGCATTTAAGCATTCTACGCACATGCTTGATCGAATATAATTCTTTATTAATTTTAATTTGCTGGAAGAGTGCTCAGAATTTGCAATAACTTGCAATACAATGAAACATTTTAACACAGTTAATACATTTAGAAATCACTCATTATAATTATTATTTAGAATGTATTGCAATATATATTGTGCGTTATTTACACCTCTTCCACTCAAAATCAAATCCCGTAGCAAACTAATTTCCTGGATTAGGATTTCATCTATCTCTTTATTGTGGAACTTTATAAAAGTCTTGGGAGATTTTTCTATGTTTTTCTAAGGTTTTTATATCAGTGATTAATTTGAAATCAGAACTAATATTTGGTATTCTTTTAAATATATCTGCTATTTGGACAATAACGGTATCAATTATAGAATTATAAAAATAACACCTAAATTCCTCTCTCAGCTGGGTTTTCTATAGCTTCATCTTTTGCTCTATTAAGGATAATAATCTCTTTCTTTATCGAATTCATTCTTCAGGAAAATATTCTGAAATACAAAAATTATATTTTGCCACTTGTGGTTCGTCTAAAAATGTGTTAAATTTTGCCTTTAAATTTTAGATTTCAGCTTTAATTTTATTGACTAAATTAAAAGCAGAGTTAAGAACAATTGTTTTTGCTTGAAACAGTTTATTGATAATGTTACTTTTGGACAATATTGCAATACAACATAAAATTAATTAATTAAACGTAATTAAACACAATTATACATAAAATAAATGGCATTTCTAGAATTGAATCCAATAGACTTTTAGCTTCTCTCAGATATCGCTGTATTATCATTACTTAAAATAATAAATTCTTCTAGGGCATAAAAAATTTGTTCAAGTTGTGTATAGACTGCTTTAATTGAATCTATTTTATTTTCCCAACGAGTGACATAATGGTTAAAGTGTAATGTTTAAATGCTTTTGTAGAATTCCCCATCCCTTTGTAGATGAAGAAAATAAAAAACATAAACGTTGCAATATCCTATAAAAAATTTTACGATATATACTACTGGAAGCAGCATTACAAATTAATAAATTTAAAAAATGTAATAGGAAGGCACAAAATTGTATGAGGATTTAGAGCAATTATTCTAGATTGAGCACATTTATAGTTCCTTTTCATGTTGCTACCTTTGTCGTATGCTTGCCCTCTACAATTCATAATATCTAGATTAAGCTCACTTAATCTTTTCAATAGAGTTCGTGTTAGTTCTTCTACAATCCCATCTGCTGCTTCAATAAACCCTATAAATGACTCATTTTTAGTTAATTTTTTTCTTCAAAATTTACGTATGTTATGATGTGGAAGCTTGGAGAATGGGGTACCAACTCATGGTGTCTTTCTATTCACTTTATCGAAGATCCAACAGCCTTTGTACAGCTTCTTAGTGCAATAGTAAGACAATCAGTAAAATTATGGATACCATTTTTGTATGTTTTTGAAATTTCATATATTTTAATACTTTATATTCTAATCACATGATTCCCAAAGTGATCTATATCGATCCTAAGGGTCGATGACGCTATGATCTGCGGTACGGTTATCTCCTACGGTAAGATTGTAAGAGGAATATCTAAAATTTTAATAGGTTACAATTTCTTTATCATTTAAATTGTTTGGCAATATTTATAGGCTTATACATGACAAATTTTCGTTTTTAAATGAAAATTTATGCAATAATACTTATGTACAAATATTTTTTGATCTTTTCATAATTGAAAATTTTCGTTGTAGTCATATCTTAAGAGAGTCTATTATGTTTCAAGAATTCCTGTTCAATTATTTATTTTTAAATAATATTGTACAGTTATAATGCTTGACTTGAATACTGTTTTCCCCCGCATAAGTTAGTGTACATCCATGGTATACTATTCAATAATGTACATTAATAATGGGGCCGTGGGTAGCCTAGTGGTTAGAGCATCGAACTCCATACCGGAAAGCCTGGGCTCGATGCCCGATGCCACCAAATACCCTCCGAGTACACACGGAGTACGTGCACCTTAAAACATGTGGGTTCGAATGGTGCCGCCATCTATCGTGTTGTACCAAGTAAAATCATAATGTCACCTTCATGGGCCTCAAAGCTTAGGCTAATGACAGGCGTAAAATTCTAGCCATATAGCCGCGATGAATTTCGTGGACCTTGATCTGATGTTACTGTCGATCAGCTGGCATAAGCAACAACAACATTAACAATTTTTTTGTGATTTTTCCCTCTTTTGAAGTGATAACTTCTTTAGGCGCGTTTTGCTGGAGAGTGAACTTGAATGATGCGTTTAAAGAAGCCAAGCATTGTTACGCTCGGGTTGATAACGCTCGTAACACTAGATCAGAATTTTCCGTGACAATGTTAAGTCTATCAACAAAAAAGACTTACAATAATTACAAAATTTGGCGTTGATAATTGGTTTTCAGCCAAACTGGAATTTTATGGCGTTTCTCTATTAACTGTATTGATTAACTTTGTTTAAAAAATAAATGATTATAACATGTGCTTAGCTTGAAATACACTCATGTCCATAAATTAAGGATAATGAAGTTCAGGCAAAGAAAGAGACAGAAGGAAAATAAATTTAACTTATTTGTAAAGTCTATTTATTAAACAAAAGGTAAAGAGCAAAAGAGATGCTATATGTTTGACATAATTAATAAAATTGCGATTTTACTCCTGGAGCAAATTTCAAGAAAGAACCTACTTATAAAAAAAACAGTAAAACATGGTTAGTATGATGGTTAATACGGAGTATGTCTCCCGGACGATGCGATACAGGCCTTACAACGCCTACGCATGCTGAGTATCAAATTATCAATCTGATCTTCGGGAACATTACACCACTCATCAAGCAATGCCCTCCGAAGTTCCGGCAGACAGGTGGGAGGGGGTTGACGGGCTGCAATTCGTCGGCCAAGCATATCCCACACATGCTCTATTGGATTCAAGTCCGGTGAGTATGCTGGCCAATCCATTCGGGTGATATCCTCCGATTGAAGGCATTCGTCTACAATGTTTGCACGGTGAGGACGAGCGTTGTCATCCATAAACAGAAATTCAGCACCCTTGGCGCCCCGAAATAAACGTACATGTTGTTCCAGAAATTACATCCCGATAGATGTGGCCTGTCATCGTTACACTCTGAGCATGCAGGTCAGTTCTGGAACCAAGAATAATTCCTCCCCAAACGAGCCATCCTGCACCACCGTAATGGTGTCGTTTAATGGTGTTCTCTTGGTGGTAACGGGTACCTGGCGCTCTCCATATGAAAGTCCTGGAGAGAATCAGTCTGCAAACTGAACCTGGACTCGTCGGAAAACATCACACACGACCACTGTTGAGGTGTCCATAATGCAAGCTCTCTATTCAGGTTAATCGCTGGCGACAGTGAGTTGCGGTAAGGGGAACACATATGACAGGCCTACGAGCATATAGACTAATGTGCCCTAAGCGTCTGTACATGGTCTGCCTTGAAACTGTTGTACCGGTAACTGAAGAGAGCTGATGAGATAGGTCTGATGCTGTGCTCCGTCTGTTTCTTTTGGCAGTAACGGCCAAATAGCGGTCCTCATTCGGCGTTGTAACTCGGTGGCGACCTGAGCTGTAACATCTACTCACATTACCATCATCTTGGAATCCTTGCCAAAGCCTGGAGATGACACTCTGGGTTATTCCAAGTTCCTTGGATCCTTCCAGCTGGGTACGTCCACATTCCAGTCATCCGATAACTCTACCACGTAAAAAATCATCCAAATGCTAACTATGCGGTTATTGCACTGAAAGGCTTTTAAAGCGCTTGTGAACAATTTTACTTCTTTGACACCATTCCTTATATACCCCTCTGTTACACTCTCGTCATTGTGACGTACTATCCGTGCCATCTGGTGGTTTCCGGTAATTTGCATATTCTTCTTCAAGATATGTGTGATAATTCTACAGGTGAAATTTTTATTTTAGAGTTCAATTTCTGTGTGATTCTGAATTATCCTTAATTTATGGACATGAGTGTATATTATTAAAATCCCAATCTCTACAATGTTTGACATTTTTTTACAAATTTCCATGGATTTTCATGGATTTAAATCTCCCCCTCCCCCCTAAGAAAAGAAAGTTAAAACTATTTTTAAAGTAGATTGGAACATTTGATATCTTTCTCAACGTTGCCAAGTTAGACTGAGATGGAATATTGTAAAACTTCTTTAAAAAATTTATAAAATTTCGTAATTTTGAAATTTTTTCTATTTTTTTACTTTTTTGCACATAAAATATTTTTAAAAAGGCACTTTTTTTATTTCAAGGAACCATAAAAAGGCAACGAAAAAACTGCTAAAATCACCAAACGCCAATAATAATTAATTGTAATAAACCTACGACAGAATTGACCAGTTTGAGGTTTATGGAGCATGTGCAGAAAGAGACAACTTTCTGATATATTACAACTGACAGTTTCCTTTATTTTTAAAAAAGAGCTTTAGAGTGAAAAACTTTTAGAATTTAAGAAAATGCTGAAATGTTTTCATCAGATAGTATTATTTACATTTTGAATCTTTCTTCATACAGTGAATGCACACACACACACACAAACAAATGTCTAGGTTTTCTCTCCCATACATAATAATAACGAATAAATAATTTTATATGACAATACTAATATTCCCCTAGTTTTTTATTCACCTAACTAATCCTTGAAATAACATTACAAAATTTGAAGTTATCACTTCTATAGTGTGGTCATAAGCACATGCACTATTTTTTGATTAATATATTGGCTTGTATTTAAGATATTAAGATAGTACATTGTTTGAAGAATTGTACACATCAGTTGATTTTTTTAATAACACTTTTTAGCTATGATAAAGTAAGAACTTGTGTACCTAAAATAAAAAAAATTCTGAAAAATAAAAAAAAATCAAACTTTTTATTTATTTATTTATATATATTTTATTATCTGAAGTATAATTTTCAAATATTTTACGACAAGGGTAGGATATTCCAGAATTATATATTTCTAAATAAATAAGAAAAGATAAATAATTTTAACACTAATGTGTATATAACAGTACCCAAATTTCTACTACATAATCTGGTTACGATAAAGTTGAATTTTAAAACTCTGTAGGATACAAAATATAAACAGTATTATGTTCAAAATATAATGGATTCTACAAATATATAAATCACATTAAGTTGTAAGAAACATGTATAAAATTTTGAATGAAGAATAATTCAATAAATTTTAAAAAAACTCATATTACTTAGTTATTTATCATTCATCTTATACGTAAACATTAATTTACAGTAAACTTTTATTTGTTTTCTTATTTATTTTGAAAAAGTAAATCTTTCTATTTCTGTAAATTATTTTTTTCTGTAGTATCATTTTAATCGAGAATATTTTAACGCAATTTTTAAAAGCAACGTTTATTTTTTTAAGAAAAACTCAGAGAATTTATAAACTAAAGTGAATTGGCAAGACAGTCACATGTCAGTTCAAAAGGACGATTGCAACCAATTACAAGCTTCGGAAATGTATAATGAGCCACACCAAACTCAACAACAGTATTTATTGAAGGAAGAATTTAGGGTGGCGAAACTAGGTAGGAAATCGGAAATGGGTATGGTAGCAGATGATTTAGAAAGATATCTAATTTTGCGTCAGAAGTATGTGGGTTTGGACTCACACAGACAGAACTAAGGAGTCTGACCTAGTAGTTCATGGAGAAGGTTGGATCACAGGTTTAACAAGGTCAATAAAATGGCAGGATGGGAATGGATGAATTCTTTCTTAAAAATATATCCTCAATTGATTGGTATGAAAGAAAAGAACTTGTCAACAAATAGAGCAATAGGTATAATCAGAAGGAGTTTATTGGGGAATGTATTGAGTCAAAGGGTAACTTCTATTGTAATGGAGTGTAGCGTATGATACAAATTCAAATTCTCATTAAGTGTTGTTTTTCTTTAAATTTGATATAATTTGTGTTTAAACTTTACATTCTATCTTATTTTCACCAATCAATTATTTTAAATGTATAAATAAAAACTTGGACATTTTTTGCGATACAATTTGTTTAATAACAAGGTTTAGTTATCATTTGTCAAACAAGTAAATTGTGTAAAAATGCATTTCTGTTTGGAAAAGGCAATTATAGAGATGAAAGTTTCTTTTATCTTTTTTGTAGTGTAACCTGCTTATATTTGGGACAATTGTGGCCCATATTACCTAGTCAAACATTGACAATAGCAGAATTTGTTGCGGAGCTTCTTTATACACCGAGCAACAAGAGTAAGAGGTTTGTTTGTATACCAAAAGAAAGACAATATTCTAAATTTTGAAATATTTTAATTTCGGAAAAATGGAAAGTGTTTTGGGTAGTATGTTTAATTAAGTGTTTTAGTGCCCTTACTTACCAAGTTTACTTTATAAAAATGAAAGCAAATAATTGACTTCCTGATAAATATTTAAACATTGTTAAGCATCAGTAAGAGGGAATAATGTTAAGAAATACTCTCCAGAATTTGAAACCAATTTTTATAATGTGCCTCATTCTACGGTAGTTCGAACCGATCAAGTCCGCATTTTGCAAATTGTTGAAATTCAGAGATCTACAACAACAATGCTTACGATAAAAAGCACGTTTCTTGCGATAGGAATATCGTCAAGTTTTCATGTGCAAAAGTGCATTTTAGAGTTTTGATCAAGCTTGGAGCCCAGTAGCAGCCCCCCCCCCCTTCCGGAGGTAGGGCCAGCCCTGCTCATAGATGAATCATATTCTACTTT
>BMAO01015869.1:0-17042 GCA_019973975.1 Trichonephila clavata
GGTTTAGCAAGGATAAGTTTTTATTGACGTTGCACTGAAAAGCAACAGGAGGCCTATTGGCGATGGATCTCGTAACTTCGAACTACTCAACTCAAGTTACGAGGACGACACATGAGATGGCACTCCCTCTGTATGCTACCACACCATGTCTACGAGAAGACTGCGACATGACAGGTTTAAGAGGACTCGATACCCTTTGAATTTTTTTTTAATTTATAGGTTTAAAAATTATATTTTCGCATTTAACATAAGGATTCTATTCTAGAAAATGATGCGAGATGAAATTTTTCATATATTATTCACACAATTTTAAAATTTAAATTTTCTGAAGAAAATTTGGAAAATTTTGAACTTTTACTTCTTTTGTAATTACTAATTTTTTTTTTACCTGAATTGTTTTTGTAATGTACTCAGGATGTTTTAAAAAATGTAGGGTTCGATTTCACAATAACTTAATTAGTTTTGGAGAAAAAAATAAAATGTCGATATGCATGCGAAAATTCAGCGAAAAGCCAAAATCTCCTACATTAAAATTTTTTTTTAAAAAAATGATCAGTTTATTGCGAAATGAATCCCTAATTTTGTTACATGTCTTATATATAACACACAAGAAAAAAATGGAATTGATTGGTAAATAATTGTGGAAGAAGTAACATTTTGAATGCACTAATGCATCGAAAAAACAGAAACTGAAAAAAACCACTTCATTTATACTTCTGAAAAAATAATTATAACAAGCTTGAATTAACTTAAAAGGCAGTTTAAGACATTATTTATATATTTTCTTTTCAAATAATTGCATTTTCGTATTTCTCCAACCCATATATTTTTATAAATGATAAATTTTTTAGAAAACATTAATTGCACAAGAAATTTTTTTAAAAATTTTTAAAAAAACTTTTTTTTTTGTCATGACAGAAATAAATTTTTTTTCATCACATAATATTGAAGTATTATATTTGAATAAAAAACATATTAGTGGAATGATTAAATTATTAATATATTACTTAATTCAAAAATTTTACATCACATATTTTACAAAGAATAAAAAAACTACATTACTAGAATGATGTGGTAAAATCCTGCTTTATTATTACGCCTTCCCTTTTTATAGCTGTTATTTCTATTTTTAAAATATTTTTTTTTATCAAATGGTTTTAAAAAAAATTATTCATTTTTTTTTTTATAAAAGAGGGGCGTGGTTGAATTGCCTAATTGGCATTTTTTCAGATAAAGTCTTATCCAACTTCTGACTTTCCGACCTACAAAAATGATATATCAATCGAAAGATAATAATGCAAAGAATAAGATTAAATAAAAATATAAACAACTATAGCTAGGCCATTTCGGGGGTACCGAGTCTTGTTAACATGCATTAATCCTTCTAAAGTGAAAAGTGGCCGCAAGAGCCACAATATAATGGACTCGTGACTGCCTCATAAGCTCAAGACTGCCCTCGCTGGAGACCCGCCATGTAGGGGTGTGATGCACTTATGTTAAATCTGTCTTAAATATCTGTGCACGTCGTCCTGTTGTTGTAGTGTGGTGGGTAAGGAGAGCCCTCGAGTAGTTGAATAGTGCGATGTTAATATTCACTCACTCATTCTACACTGAGGTTCTTCAGTGGTGCGAGAACTCGGACTCGTAACACAATCCGAACACGAACTACGTGATCGTGAAACGAACTACGAGTTCGTGAGCATGACCTGCGTGATGAGAGTGATACTACCAATACCAAGATTTTAAAAGGTTTTAGAGTTTCATTAAAGTTTCTTTCCCCGTCATACAGTAAAAGTAAAATCTAATGCATATATAATTATGTGCAATATTGACTCTTCGGATATAATTACAAATCGAAAATCTTCCTCAATAAACATTTTCTCATTAATAATTCAAAGTGAGGAGAGAAATGCACTTAATAGATTATTGTTCCCAGACGATCAAACATTCGTCCTTTTTCATTAATTCGTATAATTAGAATAATGATAAATCTGTTTTGTTCATGTAAGTTTGAAATTCTAACCAATCAAATAAAAAATACTGCTTATAATTTATTTGCATTCCCACCAAATTATAAATAATATAATAAAGAATGTGTAGTGTAAGAGAAAGCATTGTAAAATGAATCAAAATAGGGAAAAAGATTGAAGAACAAGAAATGAAGTAATTTGACAACGACAGAAATATTAATTTGCTAAATGAAACTCTCTGGGAAGACAGAAGAAAAGCAAGTTAAAACGTAAATGAATTTCAATCTTTATTGTTTTAGTTGATATGGATATTAAATTTAGGAGTGTCGTATTCATTTAGATTCGATTCCTCGTGTTGCATTCTTTCTAAAGAATGTACTTTCTTGTTTGAAGATTGATCATGAAAACACAATTTACGATAATTAAATGGAATTAAAGATTGAATTACATGGCGAACTATTCGAAAGAAATAACGAAACACAACGCTGAAGATTACACGCATTTTGATTTTTTATATCAGTATACAGATAGAACATTAATATAAAACAATGATGCTATTTGTTGTAATTTTTTTTGATAGTGTGTTGGTATTGTACTGAAAACATTAAAGTTATTTTACAGTCAAGTGTCTAATGGAGCAGACTCGTGCTCTCAAAATCACTCTTGGATAACAATGAAAAGTTATAATAATCAGTAATAATTCAAAATTATGCTAATTATCAATAATCGTAAAATCTGATATCCAAAGAATATTTTTCTTACTTTTCCTATTGAAAAAATTTGACTTGAAGTTCAAGCACTTAATCATAAACATTTTTAAACGCAAGCGATACTTTAAACCTTTTTATCGTGAATTGAAAATAAAAAAAAATAACGTAATATTATTTTTAATGGAAACAAAATATATTTTTATCGCTAAAATAGCAATAAGAAAATTCTAATCATAAGTTGAAAAGGTGTATGAGTATTAAGCCAAAATTAGCAGTTTTAAAAGTGCTACCAGTAAAATAAACAATTCAAGAATCGATGTTTTATATTCTATATTTTTAAATGTTTAAATATTCTGATTCATATAAAAACTCTTATCCTATTATTCCTGAGGAATAATAGGATTCATAATGAGTAATATTCATTCATTCCTGAGGAATAATGATTTCATTTCTTCTACATAATTCATTAAAACTCGTGATTAATGTATATTTTAAGCACAAAAAATGTTCATTTTCTCAAACCAAAAACGAACAAAAGCATCAAAACTGTGTAGATATTTTTTATTCATAACTTGTTTCTTATTCTAGAAGTCCCGATCATTGTAACAATCTTAAAATGGAATTCTGGCAAAAATTCCAATATTTTTACTCAGTTTTTTAAAGTCCTTAAAACTGCAACCACATGAACAATTATTTTTATCTAATTAGAATGCCATGTTGAATTCTGTTCCATTGTTACCTCATTTCTATCTTCTTCCAATTCAAGCGTATACAAGCGTTTCTTTCCTGTTTCCTTTGTTCCCTTTTCCATTCAAGCTTAGTTGAATAACAATGCAACTTTCCTATTTAAGAATAAATTACTGCGTAAATTTTGTTTTATTCTAAGCGTACGAATCTGGTTGATTTTCCGTAAAGAAAAGTTGAGTTGAGAACTATTGATTGAGATTAAGCGGAATGAAAATATCTATATATTCGATTCTCAATACCAAAAATTGATTTTCGAATAGCGATTTCCATGCGACAATGCAATCAGGGGCCTTTGTGGTGCTTTCTTTTTTTGCTTTTTTATACTGAGAGTACCTGGGTACATAAACATTTTTTTATTGATTTCTCATTTTCTACAGTGACATATCTTCAAAAGAAAAATCTCAATATATCTTACGTATTATTGGTGATAATGTTTTAAAGTTACATGCATAATTTGCATACATTTAAATTATCGAAACTTTTAAAGTATTATAGCTTATACACTTATTAGTTACACAATTTTAACACAAAATATATTTAAAAGAATAAAATTATCTGCATGTGATATTTTATACCTTTGTATTTCGGGAGCATTATCTCGATCCTTGAAGAAGATAAAGAAAACTCTAAAATTTTTTAAAACATTTACTTAACATTATACATGAAACTTGTTTCAATAAATTTGCTTAATTTACTTTATGAGGGAAATGTTTACATGTTATCACAGCTTTAACAATTGAAATATGACATCTTATTTATTTGTAACCAATTTAAGCTTTCTTCAATATTTGCATTTTGATTTCTTTTTGATTTCTTCATATATTAATCTTAATTTCAAAACAATTGCTAACTCTATTTCAATTTATTTTATTTTATTCAATTAATTTTATTCTATTCTAACTCAATTTCAATCCATTCTATTTCAATCATTTATATAGAGTCATAAAAATTGTTTTGATGCTGGACTATACTTTACTACAATATAAAATACTACACATACACTATTATTTTTAAATGAGTGCTCTCTCTCTCTCTCTATATATATATATATATATAATCACCGTATAGAGAGGGGCAATATACTTTTCATGTGTCGTTACTCACATTTTTCATGTGTATGTAGTGTGGAAGTTAAGGGAGTGAGTTACCGGGTTAGGTGTCGTTCTCGTCATTCAAAGACTTTTTAGAATTTTCAAAATAACGAGGTCCTTTACTAGTTTCCCTCAAGAGTTGCTTTATAATACTTTGTCAAAAATATTCACTAAAATTTATCTTTTCATTTAATGTGTTTTAAGTTCAAAAGTAATATACATTACATTGCAATAACCGAAATGTACCTTCGCTTTTACTTTGATTTAGATCGAATACAATTATTATTATTTTTTTTGAAATTCATTTATGGTACATGATTAGGTTTTTGATTACCATCCAGGGCATTCTATTGTGCACAACAATTTAAATCCATACCTCCCCCCCCCAAATAATTGGTAAAAAAATATTACCATCATTTTATTCTACGGGTATTTAAAATATATATAAAACTTAAAATATAAAAATAATACAAATGCTTCGTAACAAAAATAAAACATTTTAGTTTTGTTTCAGTACATAAATTAGCGTATTTTCTACCTTTCTAAAGACAAGCTGCTTTTAATAATTCTGCTTAAAATTTGTTTCATATTCCACATTCTTAAAGCAAAATCCTAGTGGCAAATAAGTTTCGTGAAATTTTTATTTTATTTCAACTTCCTCTGATACTTAGTAAATTATTAAAACATAAGATTTCTATTTTAAACCTCATGCACTAAAAGTAGTCCTATTTAGTTTAACGTAAAGTTCTTTAAAAAATATTCTAAATTGAACACTTTTTTTTAAAAAAAGCGTATATATTTCTAGATTTTGTTTAAATCGGGATCAATTCTGAAAAACAACCATTAACGAAACCCTTGATACATTTATTTTACTATTTATTCATATATTTTCATTGTTTTGCGGATACATTATTTTTTCATCTTTTGATTAGCAAAAACTTTTGTTAAAAAGATGAAACCAAATCTTTTTAGAGATAATTACATTTGGGAAATCCAAAGCTAAATAGTTTCTTTCCATGTAACTTTTTTTTGTAGTACGCATTTACTTTTCAAATGGTGTGCCTCCACTTTTATTCTCTAAGAAATGCATTTTCTTTATTTCACTAAGAAACGCAAAACATATTTTTCAAACTTATTTTAGCATAATGTGACGATAATCCCTAGTGATGGCAGAAGTAGTAAACAGATAAAATCAAAAGTTTCTTCCCCATATTCGCTCCGTTTTAGGTTAGAACTATGTAACGTAATTCCCTAGTTAGCAAAGTGATATTTATCTTCATTTTTTGTAGAAGTGAAATGACACACAAGAAATCTGCTGTGAAATAAATTCAAACTTGCTTCTTCTTTTTGCCATAAATATCTTGACAGAATTAATTTATTTGCATATTTATTGAGATACGAAAGTATGGCATAAAATTTGATTCGCTTATTTTATAATTGATAGCTTTTTGAGTGAGTGCTTATTAGCGTCACATTCCAACGCAACACGATTGGCGATGGACCTCGCAATTTCAAACGTAGGTGAAGTGACGAGGACCACATTTGCTCTTGCAGATCCCTCTTTAAACTGTCACACCTCGCCAACGAGAGTACATTGCACAGCTATAGATTTACCGTGTATCAGCCTCCTCTGCATGGTAGTTCTTCAGTGGCATCCAGATTCAAACCCGTGACACTCTGGTCAAGAGTTCATGACCGCAACAACAGGGCTACCGCGAACACTTGATAGTTTTTTTAGATTAATTTAAGAGTTTTCATAAACTTTTGAAAAATAACCATGATTGGTTGATTGTTAATTAATATTGTATTTAAAAAAGCAACGTGAGAATTAATGGGAACGGAAATCCTAAATTTTGAATCTTGGACACGTAATGAAAACAAGACTCCTGATTGGGCATCCCATCCACCAGTCTTCTACACCGCACTAACGTGAAGAATTTGACCCTCGAAATGTGCATCCAACCATATAAACCTTTGGCACAATTTAAAGTCAAGAATCGACAGAAAAAGGCTACCCTAGTGTTTAGAGACCACAAAGATCTCATAAAAATAACAGTTACATAAATCACATAAATATTTCTCTTCACACATATAAATTTCAGGACACCTTATACGAACGAGTGCAGCGACACGTTAATTCAGAATAAAAAAATTTAATAAGAATATTGCATACGTTTAAATTACTCGTATGTTAAACGTGCAAAACATGATAGAACTGGAATTCAGACTAGAATACCAGTCTGAAGCACTGGAATATGAAAAAAATAAATAATTTAATCAATTGTTATAGTTAAAAATAAATAGAGAATATTCCTTTAATAAGGCTAAGTAAGTTGAGATGAAAATGACTTACTTAGTGACAAACTAGAAGATTCGAGAGAAATTGAAAAGAGTTTATAAGGATTATTTGATGACAATTTCTAGAAGCTTTCAGAATAACTCTTCCGCTGAACGCAGATGTTTTGGGGTTCAAGTAAAGATGAGTCATGGTAATTCAAACACACTCTTATCGTCTGTTAACACTAGACAACAGAAGGGGGAGAATGCACTTAAAATATTAAACACGAGGAGCAATCACTTTGGATTAAATTATACATATTAGAAATAAACACACTTATCTTAAATTAGAACCACTCTGGACACCAATACTCGGATTATCTTTGGATATATTTAAACTTTACTAACAATATCACCTCTGGTCGTTATCTTATTCACACTTCTGTATCCACTTTCAACCATCATCGCCTACTCCACTGCAAATACTTAAACAGAAGTTCTAAATTACATAAATCCCATCTTCTTCACAGAGAAAGTTTTTTAACTGAAATAATAGTTAAAAAGATTAATTTTAAACAAGAGGGCAATAGAAGAGTCTTGGATAGACCTGTTACACTATGCAGCTTAAATAGAAATGATAATGCAAAATAACATTAGGAGTGTAAAAGCTGAGAGCAAGTGAGTGTTTCATTTGAACTTAAATGATATTGCGATTAGATTTATTTTGATGCATTCTACAATGTTGTACCTCAGCATGAAGATTGTTTTGTTTCCAACAATCAATAAACACACTTGGTTTGATTTATGCTCCTCTTGTTATGATTTTTTAACAATGAAACTAATCCTCTAAAAGCTTAAGAAATGGGGGAAATGTGAGATTTTAGAAATGAGAAAAGGTTAATATGTTTTGAGATCTCAAGGTAGAAAGAAAAAAATAAAAGAAATAAATTGTTATTTCTAAAGAATACTTATTATTATTACGCTCATTTCGGTTGACATATTCATTCAAGGAATGGATGCATAGGAGACCTAAAGGGGTTCCTATGGATTCCAGGGAATCCTTGTCACTTCTAAAGGGGTCCATGGCAAATAAAAATTAATTTGGAGAATCATAAACAGCATTAAGAGGTCCACGAAAGATTTGGTATAAAAAAACTACTTGTGACTCAAATCCATTACTATGATAGTGAAAATAGATCAGCAATAATTTGAGTGTTTAAAAGTTTTAGGTTAAAAATTCAAAATTATTAAGTTATGTCTTATATATAATTTTAAAAAGTACAAGTAATGACAGGTCTCACCGGTAGAAATCGGATCTTACGAAATCTCGCCTCTACATGGAAGAATATGGCAGTCGAAAATAATCGTGTTTCTAATCATTTGTTTAGTTTTGTTTTGTGCATGATCCCGAGCTGCAAAGTGAATTAAAAAAATCATCAATTTTAAACAGAAATCAGTATTATTCATCCTTCGTTATTTCTTACGAAGATAAATTATACATACGTTAAGCATTTTTTAATACAATTGATTTATATTTTAGTTATTTCATTCAGCAAAAATTCGAAAACCAATCCATTGAAAGCAGGTCATTCGCTAAAGAACAATACTGCATTGAAACCTAAAAACAAAAAACAAAAAATTAAAACCGTAGTATTTGAGTGTCGATGATGGAAAAGCAATTGTGCTATTAAATCATAACTACTGTTCATCCAATAAAATAGAACCCAATTATGACTTAGATCTGAAGATAGTTAATCTCATACCTTCCTTCATGTTTCGTTGAAAAAAGAAAAATGTTTGAACATTTTAAAGCAAAAGCTACAATTAAAATGAATCTGTTCACACATTATAATGTTTTACTTATATGTTGATTTTTATGTCAACATTTGCCATTCGGTACCTCAAAGTAAAATTTGTATATATATATATATATATATTATATATATATATAGCAGTAAATAATTCAAAAGAAGACTAATAAATCCCAAGCATCCTAAAAATTATATATATATATATATATGTAATTTTTCCCATTACAGATTTATTTTGCTTGGAGGCTCAAGACCAAGTGTTTGATTTAAAGGGGTTCATTGACGCAGTGAGTTTCCAAAGCACTGAATTAACGCAAGAACGTCGGAGATTTCGATTACCTTTAAACTCTTCACATCCATTCACTTCTTCTGATTGAAAAAATAACTTCTGGATTTCAAAGGGGCAGATTGACTGGAGCTGTCTTTCTGGATATTCAGAAGACGTTTGATCGGGTCTGGATTAGAGGGCTGATTTACAAACTCATACCTCTCAATTTCCTTCCCCACTCATACATCTAATTAACTCCTAGCTTACTGACAGTTCGTATTACATGCGAGTAAAGGACACCCTTTGTAGTTCATATAGTATAAATATTGGCACGCCACAGGGTTCGCTCCTCGTCCCAATTTTATTCAACATTTATATAAATGGCATTCCGACTCACCCCAGACAAGCCTAAATATGGACGCCGATGATACGGCAATTCTAGCATGTTATAAGAATCATAAAATCATTACAACTGCACTCAACAAACATTTTAAGATTTTCGAAATTTATTTCAATCCCTGGAAAATTAAAATAAACATTGACAGAACTATAGCAGTCCTTTTCCCAAGAAAAAATACCCCGCAACACCTCAAACACTATACTCCACACCACTCCTATGGTCTCAGAATACAGAATATTAAGCTTGATAAATAACTCGCTTGAAAACAACATACACTCAAAAGCTAAAACATTATGAACACCTGTCAATAACGAGTTGGCCCACCTTTGGTGCGCAACACAGCTTCAACCCGCCTGGCATGGATGCCACAAGTCCTTGGTAGATGACCGGAGACAGATTGTACCAGATAATTAAGCAACGATCACGCAAATCCGAGATGTTGCGAATTGGTGGTCTTTGAACTCTGAGCTGCCGTCCCATAGCATCCCAAATGTGTTCTATCGGATTGTGATCCGGGGAGTTAGGCAGCCAGGACATTAACTGGAATTCAGCATCATGTTCCTGGAACCACTCCAACACAATTTTAGCCTTGTGACATGGGGCGTTGTCCTGTAGAAACATTCCATTTCCAGCTGGAAAAACAGAGGCCATGTAAGGGAGCAACTGGTCAGCAATTATGTTGAGATACCCTGTAGCATTCAGGGTCTGCTGTACTAGACTCTCCCAGAGACGCTCAAGAGAACGTCATCCAAAGCATAATACCGCCACCACCGGCCTGTGTATGACCTACTGTACATTGAGGGAGCAACTGTTCGCCTGGAAGACGACGTATCCTGAAATGGCCATCACCTTGATGAATGACAAACCGTGATTCATCTGGCCAGGCAACTCTCTCCCACTGATCCATGGACCAGTCGCGATGTTCCCGGGCGCAGAGGGTTGGCGATGACACTTGATCAGCAAAGGCACTAGAGTAGGACGTTTGATGCGTAGCCCCATATCCAACAGTGTCCGCTGAACAGTGTGCTCCGATACTATTCTACTTGACCCTACATTGTGTTGGGTTGTCCGCTGAGCCACTGTGTGGCTCCGATTTTTCTTCACCATGCGAGACGGTCTCCGACAACCTTTTTCTTTGATAGCGTGTGGACGTCCAACACCATGTCGGCTACTGGTGTTTTCACCGTCATTCTTCCACTTTGCATAAGTACTAACAACTGTAGATCGCGAACAACCCACGAGTCTTGCAGTTTTGTAAATACTTGTTCCGAGCCTTCAAGCCATTACAATCCGCCCTATATCAAAGTCATTTAGATCCGCAGCCTTTCCCATCACACAAAGTAAGTGAAAGAATGACTCCTCAGACTCTCCAGCAGCAGTTAAATACCACTTCCACCTGATCACGTGCCTTTCACGTCATCCAGGTGAGTTCATTGCAAAATGTAGGGGTGGTCATAATGTTTTGGTTCTTGAGTGTATATCACATGCACGTGATGAATTCCGGTACATCTTACGGTTAATTTACCCTTTAACCCTCTGGGTGGTTGAGGATCTAATTGAAACTCATTCAAAAGCGGTCTACTTTTTCAAAGCTGGCGGTCCGAAACGGTTCCTGTGTACTTTTGCGAACTACTTCGAAAATGCACCACAATTTTATGCCTTCCCCCTTTAAGATACGGGAGGTCTACAAGCGCTTTTGTTGGGGACGATTTTATTGCTTTTTCGGTTTCTGTGTTGTTGGAAAAAGGGGAGATTTCTCATTCATAGCTGTTGCCTTGGGAGAAAATTGTGTGATGAACGTTGGATCCACATCACGGCGAACAGAAACCATCCAATTTGTTGAATCATAGTAACAAGCAAATAAAGGATAAAAAATAAAGATTTAAAGAAATGACGAGTTAAAAGTTGAAAAATATTTTTAATAAGCAAAAGAAAATTAATATTTTTCTCCTATTACTTTTTAAAACTAAAAAAAAAAAAAAAACATTTTGATTTTGGTATTACGATTTGATCAAGACAGAAGTAATCTGTAATCATTGTTGAATATCAGACTAAGAAAACGCAAACCGATTTTCCTGTTTTTTTCTTTCTTTTTTTTTTTTTTAAAATTATGAGGTAAAAAAGTAAAAGTGATCATTTTTTTTAAAAAGCAAAATGAGAATAAATGTAGTATCATTATATACCAATGATTCCCAAAGGTATCTATATGCACTCCCAGGGGTCTATGACGACCTGCAAGAGTTCCACGCGAGTAAAAAAATAATTTGGGGGCTCATGAGGTGTAAATGGGGTCTATGATCGTGGTTCTCATTAAACCAGATCATGACGTTATTCTTTAAAAAAATTTGATCCAGTGGGAACTAGATTTTACCAATTTAACGTTTACTAAATTTAGTGAGGTTAGTTTAACAACATAAAAGTTGACTACCATACTAGGTGATAACATAAATTTTATTAATACAAGGAATATTTCAGCATTTTTTTCCAAAATTAAGCTAAAGAAGTATAATATTGAACGTCACGAATTTTTTATATTTGTCACAGTCTGTCAGGACATTTTAACCTACGTTTAACATTTAAATGCCCTTACTCAGATTTTGAAACTAAGTTTGAGATTGTTTTTTTTTTTTTTTTTTTTTTTTTTTTTTTTTTTTTTTGTAATACAGCAGTAGACAATGATTTCAAATAGTCGCTTTGAAAAAAAAAGTGTCATATTGCAATAGGAACTTATTAGAATAGGTCCTAATGAAGATCTTATAGAAACGGATGTCAGTAATTTTGGCTTTAAAAAGACATACCTGATATTTGTCACAAAATATGGAATATCATGAGAAAGTTTTTAAATGTGTTTTTCCTTGTGAGAGGGAGTTTCACTGAGTTTGCCAATCTCAAAACAAAACAAAAAGAAAGGAAAAGAAAGAAAGAAGTAGGCACTTACGAAAAAGGAAGGTTAGGGTTAAACCTGACAAGATTGATATTAAATATTGAAAATTTGTTATTGAAACACCAGATTCATCCTTCTCTTTAAAATCATTTGTTCAGTTATTTGTTTTAACTATAATTCATTATATGCGCTTCTTAAGTTTTAAACGCAGAACTATACTTCATTACAGTTAAAAATTTAATTTTTTGAAAGTAGTAGCACCAATTATCAAAAAGATATTTAAGTTGATAAATTTGCAAAAATTTAATATTAGGTAGGCAGGGGTCTACCCGAAACCGAAAAACATGGCAAGGGGTCTATGAGACAACAAAGTTTGGGAACCTCTGTTATATATACGATGAAGAAGTTTGTACAATAAAACTGGGCTTTCTGCATTTAATTATATTTTTAATTTAAAATAACATTAAAGAGATTTTAATACTTTTAATTTATGCAAATTTTAATCCTTAAATTTATACTTTTCTGTTGAATGAATTTTTGGGCATAAATCAAATCTCATCATTACAACTTACACTAAGAATAAAATAATACTCTCACCACTTCAGCATTTTTGTCGGAATCACATAATACACTTTCAATCAATAATTTTAATAAGGAAATATATTTTTCTTAAATGTGTTAAATGCGAAAGCGTTTCTTCCCATTTTCTACTCAGATTTGATTTTCATTTTTCCGTTTCTTTAGTATTACATCCTTTAAATGCATATTCGCATATATTTATAAATGGGAAATTGTCATCCGTAGCTACATCTTTCAATTCAGTCATTGCAAAGATGTGTGTGCATTACTGATTAATTTTGTCTTTTAAAAACAGTACACTTAAAACATTTTACATAAGTAAAATTAACTGACAATTAATAATATAAGAAATTTTATAAGCAATTTTAACATTTAGAGATGTATCCTTAATTCCAGGATTAGAACCTTACAAATTGCTATTTTATTCTTAAATATTAACAGTATAAATTCATTATCCTCATAATTCATTCTATATTGCAAGAAAACCCTACCTTTTGCTTTTGAAATGTTATTATATTAAAAATTTTGGGTAGTTTTGTAAAAAATTACACATGTGGAAAAAACGGATTATAATTTTTGATTTTTAAATAATATTCTCTTAAGTGTCGAGAATTTTTCCAAATTTAAGGCATGATAACAAAAACATCAGGGTTTTTAAAAAAAAATTTGTGGCCCATATATTTCGAAAGCTTGCTCCAATTGAACTGGGATCTCTCTCTTATCATTTTAGGATACTTTCAAACTGTAAAAAAGCCTAGGCTCTAGGCTAGATCTTAGACAAAGCATACATTCCAGAAGACCTGAAAACCAATTAGGTTTTAAGAAATTTAAGTTTTCTGAGATTTGGTTTTAGTTTTGAATTCACTTTAAAGTGTTTTTGAAATTCTAAATTAAATTAATTGAAAATATTTTTGAAACACAAGCCACTTTTTCGTGTGAAATGGGTATTAACTGAAATTTTAATTTCTAAAATCATTTCTGTTTGCTATGTTTTGAAGCTTTTGAGTTCTCTCACATTTACTTAATTAAGATTGATTTAAAGACCACTATATTTATTTGTACTTATAATTTATATAATTTAAAAGCTTTTTACTTTGTTTTCATTAATTTTTTCCTGTTGAGAAATGGCATGACAAAAATGTAAGCAGGCTTCTGTGAGAAATAACATTTGAAAGGGAAGGAATACGCGACTGAAATTTATAAATCTAAAATCCAGCTTTCACAGATGATGTTACAATTAGACTTCAAAATGTAAATGTTCTGAATACAAATGTTGTAGAAAGAACTAAATATTCCTGATGTCTTAACTACATTATAGTAAATATTTGTAGTACTACTTTAGTATTTTCAAGTCCATGCAACAAAAACCCAAACTTCCTAAACTACCCCGATTTAAAAAAAAAAATTGACATTATTTACAAACTTGGTGATTTCGGGAATACCTTTATATCACTATTATTTTGTGTGTATAAATGTTTTGTGTATTTAAAACTCCTGTGAAAATATTAGGTTAAGATGAACCGAATAATCTATCACAGTAACAAATGTTATTAATATTGCGTAAAAGAATATTTTGAATTAAAAAAGAAATTTTCAGTCATAATTATTTCAAGTAGTGTTTGGATGTAGAACATAAGTGGAAAGTAACATATTAAAAATTAGAGCTTTACAGACACTATTAGTTTTTGTTTTTGCCTTTCCAAATTTTATAAATGTGTTTTTTTCAGACTTTTAATTTTGAAAATGTGTTTTCTAATCCTAACGCTTTTTTTTCTTCTAATCTTGAAATATCTTGTAAATACTCCCAAACATATGATCCATAAAAGTTCATATGGATTTAGGACTGGGAGCTCCAGTTATGTTTTTTAAAAAATCTTAAAGTTAATAGTTGAAAATTTTCGTGTTTTTCCAGGTTTAGCTATAAAAATAATTATTAAAATCCAACAAAGAAATAGATTTTAAATTCTATACTTTTTGTTTCCAATAATCTAAGAAATATAAATCATTTACAATAATTAAATATTTTAATAATTTAGTATTTTATAAAAGTTTTAAAAGACTTCCAAAATGCTCAATGCTTTAAAATTGTTAAATAATGGCTTGTCAAACTAACTTATATTTTCAGAATCAATATAATAGCATAATTTGAATATAAAACAAAAATTTATTTTACTGTTATAAAACTGTTTATGACTTCTATTCATAATGTAAAAAGAATGAAATATAAATACATAACTTAGTGCAGTCAAAAACAAATCATAATTTGTAAAACTCCGGCCGCACTACTAATTCCAATACATTTTACAAACTGTAGCTAAAAACAATTATATTCTTACGGACCAAAAATTTATTTATGTATGGAAATATTTTTCCTTATTAAATATATAATGAATAATTACAAGATGATTTCTAAAATCCTAAAAGCCTTTAATGGAGAAAAAAGCCCGACATAATTTGGATAGTTAGAAATTTCATTATATAAATAGGCATGCTTTAAAACAATAAATTTGCAAAGAAAAAGCAATTACAAACATTTTGTATTACTGAATATAAAATAAATGAGAATTCATCCTCAAATATACATAATTGTGTAAGAAAAGTTTTGTTCAATTTACAAACAATTGCAAAGAAACTTTTATAAATAATAATTTAAATAGGTATAAATAGCAAAAATTATCAAAGAAGTATACAAAATATTATTAAAATTTGCCTATAAAATGTTTAGTCAAAGCAAAATACCTTTTACAAAGCCAAAAGTTATCTAAACAATTGTACATTACTGAAGCTAGAAGTGTACATATGCATGTAGAGGGCAAAAACAAATATATTTGTTCAAAACATTTTTAAACCGCTAATTTTAAGAAAAAAGATTTTGTATACATTGATAGATACGTCATTGATTGATTGATATACGTCGTTTATAGCACTGTCACAGTGTGATATTTTTCGAAACACGGCGCTGCACACAATCGTTCAA
Source organism: Trichonephila clavata (assembly GCA_019973975.1). Lineage (NCBI taxonomy): Eukaryota > Metazoa > Arthropoda > Arachnida > Araneae > Nephilidae > Trichonephila > Trichonephila clavata. Next base: position 15,715 of record BMAO01015869.1, read on the forward strand.
CATTACAATCTTACATTCAAAACGTGTTTCTCTCGAATGCATTTTCCGTTATCATTTTTCTTAAGGTAGCATACGACACATTTTCGTAGTGGTTTGTTTTTTCTTGAAGAGTCACTTTCCACATATGAAGCCATTATGAAGCACATATTTCCATTTATGCCTTCCAATTAAATGGACTACATTTTCAGAAATTTCAGACTTAACAAAGTTTCGAGAATCGGAATTACTACTTCCTTCTTCTATCTATCGTTCAATCAGTTTCATTCGAAAACCAATATGATTTAAAATACCGCCATTTTTTTTATAGATAGTGAAGGAATTCCACACAATTTGATTTAACAACTGTCGAAAAATCTTCTTGTAGTATTTCCTTGTTGATTTCGGGCAACAGGATAGTAGGATAGACACTGTCTGATCTATCAACACACCCATGTGTTGATAGATAAAACACCGCTGCTTTTGGTTTCATTTTCACAGAATCTTGTTTCTTAGCTTTCACTTCCATCATATCACGTTATGAAAAATGCTAATCATATGCAGGGGTTTTTATCCTTGTACTTCAAAACACACATTTTCCCTTTTTGGAAGGCAATAATTTCCACTTCTTCACTTTAGAATCTTTTAATGAAACAGGTAAACCTTTTTAGGTAACGGACTCGTGGCTGGCGTATCATGAGTTCGAGCCATTACCACTGAAGACCCGCCGTGTAAGAGAACGATGCACGTTAAGTCTGTCAAGAGCTGAAACGTCCCTCTGTTGGTGTGGTGTGGTAGTTAGGAGAAGGAGAGAGGTGCTAGCACAGGTGTCATCCTCGTCACTTGACTATGGTTCAAAATGACGAGGTTCGTCGCCAAAAGTTCTCGAGTATAGCTGAACAGAGCGACGTTAATATTCACTCACTCACTCAACCAAATTGTATGAAATTTACGAAATAAATGAAAAATATTAGAAGTGGAATAATTAAAAATTCAATTTAAAATTTTAAATATCCAAAGAATTATTAGTATTTATGGTAAATTTTTTCAACTGCGTACGCGAGATACCTACATAAATATATTTTTCGAAATTCAAATGCAGAATTTCAGTGCAGCTAATATAAAATTCCTGGTTTTGTATGGTTAAGATTACAAAAAATGTCCAAATTTTAAGTACTTGTTCTTCAGCCAACCTCTATAATAGAATCTAAATGATAAGAGATTTTGCATAAATAGATATTTTTTTACTTGAATTTAAAATGGATCTTTATATTTATTTATTGACGCAAATGTCAACTGTAAATTTGTCCAGGGCTCTTTTCATTCTCTTGCCCGAAGATTCAAGCTTAAAA